>BPQB01000074.1:0-171947 GCA_019973155.2 Phanerochaete sordida
GCACTATTTTGGTGAGTTTTCCCTCTCCTTCTCTCCTTTCCCTCCCCTCCGTTTCCCTGGCCAACCCTGGGCAAGGGTGTCAGGCCGCCTCCGGCGGCCCGACCCCTTGCCATGACTTAGTTGCCCGCGGTCGAGTGGCTTAAATCACGTGAATTGAGCGTCTTTTTACTGATTTTGCATCACTCATTGAGATCCTGTCCCAGATCGCACCCTAAGACCCTCTACCCTCAAGGGGTAGCGGGAATTCTGATGAGGAATCATCGCAAAGCTCACACACGTACGCTTCTTTCCGCCCCTGCACCCTCGGAATATTCATCCGTCACAGATATTGGATGCCACGTCCGATCCCTGTGTCCTGGCGCGAGCGTGGCCCAGTACGCTCCCCCTTCTTCTCGACACGTTATTAACTTCGTAGTAAGTACGACGAAAAAGAAGCCCAGACGTAGTCATCAATTGCCTTCATCTCCCACGCATCGCTCTGTAGGCTCACGACACATTGGTTGTTGTACGAGCTCGCGTAAGCGAGTCTGCCAGGTGCGTAGCATACCCAAGGTCCCACGCGATCCCAGCTCGGTTCATTCTCTGTTTGGGCAATTCTCTGTTTTCGCAACAAGCTAACATGGTCTAGTACTGCAGAAGATCATGCGCTCCCACGCAAATTTCCGTCCCCTACGCCTTCTCTTCGTTCACGTTGTAGTGGATGTGGTGATGTAAGATCGGCGCGTCCTCAGTCCTTGCTATAAACAGGTTAGAATCTCCTTCTCTTCACCTAAGCTCCCGCCAGCTTACCCGCAAGCTCAGGACCATTTGAGAGTGCTGTGGCGGCAGTCTTTAGGTCAGCTCGGTCAAACGACCATCCAAGAAGCGGGATCACACCAATTGGGGCTGCGCCTGCAAAACCGGCAACGAAAAGGATAAGCGTGGCAAGCTCGAAAAGGCGCATGGTGCGTATGAGAGGGTGTCTGGTGGGGGTCGAGCTTGCTGGCTGACCGCGTCTTGTGGTGTTAAATGTCAGAGTTTGAGTTCAACGACAAGCGCACATGGTCAACCTTAGCTACTGCTCGGGCGACAACTTCGAGTAATCTTCCCCGCTGTCATTCGGCATCGAGCACGCGGATAGGGACCACATCGCATTGCAGCCAAACTAGCTACCGGGCGCCATCTTTTCAATGTGAAGCAGGTGCTCGTGTGCTTGTTATCCCTTTCCTTCACCGGGGATAGTTACTGACCGCAGCGAGAATGGAATGACACCGGCCATGGTGAATGCGCATCCAGTCATATTTCACACACATTCAAGATGGAAAATACTGGGCATGAGAGGCTTCCGACAGATCTTGCTCATTGCAGCTGTGTAACTCCTACGCTCCTCTATTCCGCCGATCCATCGCTGACCTTGTAGTGAATGCGATGGGAAAGGATAGGCCGAATGTCCTCCTCCCGCTTCGCTGTGGCCTGCTTGAGCTTTGCTCTCTGGCAGTCGGGATCCTACGAGCTCACCTATCTCAAGCCCGTCGGAGCGTGCTGCGAACGCGGTCAGCTTGGTCGCACGACTCTCCGTAAAGCCTATCATACCAATTGGCATTGCGCTTACGAGGCTAGCGGCGAAGGCTAGAAGCACGGCGAGGTCGAGGAGACGCATGCTTCGCTTCCGGGGTCGTGCGGCGACGAAGAATGCTCGCATGCCGTGTCGCTTAAAAGCCGGGCAAGGCGCACGCGATCTGACCGATGTTTACTCATAGGCTGCTTTAGGTCCTGAACTTGACAATTCGGAAGTGGATGATGAATCTAGGCATGACTTGGTACGCTTTCAGTATTATGTACAGTGCGATCTAGACGTATCACTATTGTCCGCAGCCCATGCACGACAATGGCAAAGATAGACCCGTGTGGGTACTAATCGGGCTATTCGGTGAGCATCGCTGGCGTGGATGACCTAGAAAGGCTGCTCATCCGCACCATTGTCCGCGTGCCCACATGGAGACACAGCCCTGCTGAGAGGTGTGTGATTGAGACTCTGATATATGATGCTGGTCACTTATTTTCGCATATTCCAAGGAATACTAGTGACAGATGCTAGACCTTGTAGCTGCCGGAGTGCGTGAATTGGTATGCGATCGCGCCACTCGACAGGCTAGAAGAGTAGACAATCGCCTCGTGCAAACAAGCAAAACGTGAAGAATAAGCTCGTGTTCATATCGTGCCCCAACGCACGTCAAATTACGTCAAAATGAGCGTGTAATGGGTCCGCGCGACGACGGCCAAGTCCGGAAGATTGAGCCAAGATACGGTAGGGAAAGGGTCGCAGCAATTGAGGCGTCGATTGACATGGTAAGATTGAAACAGACGGACGTGTGAGCGGGATTGCCGTGCGCGGCTGGAGGCACTCCCGCGAACGTTACGGCAGGGGCGCGTTAAGCCCCCGTGGACAGCGGCGGACGACGCCCTGCACCGGACTTTGCGATGGCCTCTATCATCCGTCCCCGCGCATCTCTCGTGGTGAGAACGGCCGCCGCATGACGAGCCCTAGATGGCACGCACGACCTCGGATCTTTGCACCAATATGGGCTGATAACAACCGGCGTGCGCAGTGCATGGTCCATCTTCTCCCCGATCTCTGAGCCCGAGTAGAACTTCTGTCGGTGACAGATCGCAGGGATCCTGCGCTCCCTGGACCAGTCGAGATATCACCGAGGGCTTCCAACGATGATGTGGGATCCATCGAGGCCGTGCGGGCCCTCGAGTCGGCCTCTTCTTCCCAAAGCCTAGCACGCCCTCGTTCTCACATATTACCCGCCGCTCACCCACACCGTCGTGCAAACGAAGGGGCGAACCATGGCTGCGCCCTCAGCGATATTGCTGCTCTCCGTTGCTCTCGTGCTCGTCACCGTCCTCAACGTAGTGACCACTATCCACTACGACTCCCGTCTGCGGGCGCTGACGCCCCCGCCGCCGAAGGAGTACAGTACGTCTGTCGCACACCCGCCCGTTACGCCCGCTGATCCCGCCTAGCGTGGTGGGGAAACGACCACCCGGACCAGCTGCCCATCCAGGTGGGGCGCGTCGGGCTCGTGTGGGACAACCCGGACGACTGGACGCTGCTCGACGACGACCAGTGGGGCTCGCTCTTCGAGACGGACGGCTTCACGAAGGTCGGCCCGCACGGGCGCACGTTCCAGCTCTCGATGATGCACCAGCTGCACTGCCTCGACGTCGTCCGCGTCGGCTTCGTCACGAACCGCACCGGCTTCGCGCACCACATCGAGCACTGCCTGCGCTACCTCCGCCAGAGCGTGCTCTGCTGCGCGGACACGACCCTCGAGGAGGACACCCCGCGCCAGGACCCCGAGACGGGCGTGTGGCTCCATGCCGCGAGCGGGAATGACATGGTGCACGAGTGCAGGGACTGGACGGCGGTGCGGCGGTTCATGAACGCAAACCCCGCAGACGATTGTGCCGACTTGGAGAGCTGTATCTGAAGTACGGGTACCCCAATTGTACGCCCAAATACACGATTCCTAGGAAACAAATACGTTGCAAAGTCGTTCAAGATAAACATTACAGTACATGAAGCTGAACTTGGAGAGCGCAGGATAGCCCTGAGGGAACAAGTTTTCAAGGTCTAAAAGCAACGAAAGCGATATGGTAGGACAGATTCGAGAAACGACAGTCGTGCAGTTGGAGCAAAATAAGAGGAAACGGGCTATCATACCGCAGAAACGACCATGAACGCATCCTTTTCGAGGTTCTCCTTGATATCGAGGTTGCTCCGGCTGCCCCTGATCATGATCTCGGGCTCGCTGGCCCCGAAGCGCGTTGTCGACGGCATGTCACTCGTCGGCGCGCTGGTTGTCGTGCGGGTCGTGCCCTGGCTACCGCCCTGCCTGTTGACGAAGGACATGCCCGTGCTTGTCGTCGTCTGCTTGATCGAGTCGTCCGACGAGAGACCGAGGCCGACTTGGATGATGATCAGCGTCGGCGCGATGCCCTGCATCCAGCGATGTCAGCGAAGAATATCAAGTATTCGAGGAGCGCACGCACGTAGATCTGGACCGCGACGAGTGACATGAGCTGGTCGGCACTGTTGCCGACGGCGTACACGGTGAGGTAGACGAGCTGCACGACGAAGTAGAGCACGCCGCTCTCGACAACGGTCATCGTCGCCTTGAAGCCGGGGCTGCGCGCGCCGCGGAGAGGCTTCACGCTGTACTCGGCCGTCCCGCGCGTCATCCACCAGATGCGGCCCGCGATGAGCACCGTGAGCAGGAAGTTCGCGATCAGCGGCAGCACGTACGCCGCGAAGACGAGCGGCTGGATCGCAGCCGGCGGCGCGGGCGCCGTGGGCGCGATGCGCAGGCTGAGCGCGAGCGCGCCCGCGAAGCACGCTGCGGAGATGCCGTCAGCCTCCATTCCGCGGCCGGAGCGGGCGGTGGTGTGGCGTACCGAGCGCGGTGAGCGAGGCGACGAAGGGCACGGCGATCACCCACAGGCTGCCGCCCCAAATGGCCCAGCAGCGGTACATGAGGATGCACTCGCCGACGAAGTCGGTGACGGAGATGAGCATGTTCTCGCCGAAGCCGACGGCGGAGCCGTTTGCGTAGCCGTCGACGCCGGTGCGGCCCTGCGGAACGGGCGGGTGAGCCGCGGCGCCTGCGCGGGAGAGACAGTGGGGCGCACCAGCGTGGTGTAGAACCCGTTGAAGGTCATGCCAAAGTGTGTCGTCGCGCATGCGAAGAGGAAGCAGCTCATGCAGAAGATGAACTTGTTTGATCGCGGCGAGTACGACGACCAGAGCATGACGATGATGGAGACGACGAAGAGGATGGCGTACATGCCTGCCGATCTCGCCGGTAAGCGCACTATCGCCGCCACAAAGACAGGTACGCACCCCAGAGTACCGCCTCGCAGGCGAAGCCGATCAGGTCAGAGAGGTCGTCGGAGAGCATGGTGGTGGACCTGTGTCAAGGAGGGCTGCGCGGAGGCGAGGAGCGACAAGGTTGGGGTGCGGCCCATAGCGATAAATGGCGACGCACGGCTGCGAACTCGAAGCGTGGGACGTTCGGGGAAATGGACTACTTCGCATCACGCGTCTGCCAGCGAGCGAGGAGATAAATACGACGTCTCCACGCACGCCCAACAGATGGACCATCTGCACCCTGCACGTGCTGCGGCATCCGAGGAAATAGACACAGTTCGCCGTACTCAAACTCGCAGAACGCTGGGAGCATGTGCCCCGCCTTGGCCGTTATCAGGGACGCCAACAGAGAAGCAGCCCGCACAAGGGATGCGCCTGAGACGAGCATACCAGGAAGCGGCAGTGTTTGATTGATCACGGCCGCGCTATAGATACTTGAGGCCCATCCCCTCCCAGCCGCCCAGCCGCTCCTGCGCACGACACCCAGCGGTTAGTCCTCGGAACCCGTGCGGACGCTGTCGTACTCACGTCACGTCCAGCCATGCCAGCACACGATTCGGAATACACTCCCCTCGCGCAGGACGACGTCGAGAAGGTCCCTGACAGCCCCAGCTGGGGCGTCGTCCGCGACTATCGCCCCGCCTCGTCGCTGTCCATCTGGACCATCATCCTGGTCACGCTGGTCGTTGCCATTAATATCGCGTGCATGGCAACGACCTGGAGCCGGGTCGAGAAGGTCTATGCCGGCTTGCACGAGATGCTCGACTTCAGGGACACCCGCGATCTCTGGCGTCCAAACACCAACAGCTACTATGGCGAATGAGGGACGGTGGGCAGGTAGCAGGCTTGTGCGGTCCGCGGGTTCTAGTGATCACATAGGTCGCACGACTATATCGGCGATGATAGACATTAGCAAATAATCACACAACATTTCGAGTGGCGGCGTACCAGGGTGTTTACGTTTCGCCAAGGACCCAGCTCTTGCTTGGCAGAGGTCGGCGGGTGTACGACGACGGTCCTGGCCAGATGGACGATCTATAGCTTCGCTTTTGAATGTATTGGTACAGACGACTGTAGCATCTGAAGCCCGTCTCTTGTCTTCGAGTCCATGGTCGTGCTCTTTCTGCTCTTGTTCTCCACAAAGACGTGAGTGTAGCCTCCGACGGCACTGGGCGTGTCCTTGCCCTCCTCGAAGACGCCGACCTCGTATGTGACTGAGCTATTACCGAGCTTGCTGACACGCAGGCCGAGGTCCAACACGGACGGGAAGGAAAACGGCGCATAGAAGTGGCAGAAGGAGGAGACGACGAGGCCAATGAGAGGCGAATTAGGCGGGGTGAGGCCGCAGTGCTGGATGAGATAGGTGTTGACAATTGAGTCGAAGAAATGGTAGTACACAGCGTTGTTTATGTGCGCATATTGGTCGTTGTCGCTCCTGCAGGGACAACAGGACGTCAGACAGGGTACGAGCGATGCCAAGAGGTGAAGCGTGACTGACCACCGGGTCCTGTACGAGAGGAAGAACGGATAGTCTGCACGGCACCGCGTTTTGAGCTCGCCAGACTGTGACATGGCTAGGTCAGAGAGGTCGTTGCTCGCCGTGCACGACAGTGAAGGCGGCGGGGAGGACGAAGAGGACGGCGACCGCGCGGGGACTGCGGGGAATGGTCGCTGAGTCAGGAGCTTTGACAGTCGCGAGAGGGCGGGCGTCTGGCGAAGTGACGCGTCCTGCAGCGTGCGCGGTCTGCTCTCATCCTCCGTTCATCCACCAGCTCCTCCTCCATCCCCGACGACGCCATGGAGACCGCCTTCGGCATCACAGGAAAGGGCTACGTGCTCATCGCCTCCGACACCACCGCCGTCCACTCCATCGTCAAGGTCAAGACCGACGTGGACAAGATCAAAGAGCTCAGCCCGTTCCTCCTCATGGCCACCTCGGGAGAGCCAGGTGCGCTACGCTTTACCTCTCAACCTTTCACTGCGGCTAACCTGCATGCTGGCTAGGTGACACTGTGCAATTCGCCGAGTACATCGAGCGCAACATTCGTCTGTACCATATCCGCAACAACTTCCCTCTCCGCCCACCATCCGCCGCCTCCTGGATCCGGAGGTCGCTTGCAGACTCGCTGCGCAGCCGCAAGCCCTACTCTGTCAACCTTCTTCTCGGCGGATACGACGTCAGCACGTATAAGCCTCATCTCTACTGGATGGACTACCTCGGCACGCTTGCAGAGGTGCCGTTCGCGGCGCACGGCTACGGAAGCTACTTCACACTGTCTCTCCTTGACAAGTACGCGTGTTCATATCAGCTGAAGGAGGCGCTGATGACTGACGCGCGATTGAAGATACCACGACCCAGAGGCGACCGTCGAGGAAGGCCTCGCCACCCTGAAGCGGTGCATAGACGAGGTCTCGAAGCGGTTGGTGGTGTCACCCGACCGCTTCAAGGTCAAGATTGTAGACAAGGATGGTGTGCGTGAGATTGAGGTGTAATGAACTGCAATGGTGAGTAGCAGATCCTTGACCTACTTTAATGTATCTCATATCGTGCCACAGTACAATATTTTCATTCTTTCCCCATGATGTGTCTCTACTACTGGCAGTAACCATTACTCTACTGAAGCCTTTGCGCTGGAAGATCCATGCAACGCTATACATAACAAATACAAAAGCTGAGTGTACGCGAACCCAAATTATTGACCTCGAACTTCCATCAGACGCAGTCGGGCGACCCACAGTCGTCTGCGGGGTTGGCGTTCATATACCTCCGCACGGCCGTCCAGTCTCTACACTCGTGTACCATTCCCGTCCCGCTCGCGCCATATACCCACACCCCGTCGTCGGTCTGCCTCGGATGGGTCTCCTCGAGCGTGCTATCCCCGCAGCAGAGGACACTCTGGCGGAGGTAGCGCAGGCAATGTTCGATGTGGTGCGCAAAGCCGGTGCGGTTCGTGACGAAGCCGACACGTATAACGTCGAGGCAGTGCAGCTGGTGCATCATCGAGATTTGGAACGTGCGGTTGTGCGGGCCGACTTTCGTGAACCCGTCGGTTTCGAAGAGCGAGCCCCACTGGTCGTCGTTGAGCAATGTCCAGTCGGAGGGGTCGTCCCATACGAGCCCGACGCGGTCGACTTTGATGGGCAGCAGGTCCGGGTGGTCGTTGCCCAACCACGCTACGCAGAAGTCAGCGAGGGCTGCGGAGAAGGCACCGCATGGACCCACAATACTCCTTCGGAGCCGGCGGTACGAGTGCGCTTAGGCGCGCCTCGTAGCGGTACGTCGTGGACACATTGAGCACCGTGACCAGGAAAAGGGCGAACGCGAGGAGCCCACTCGTAGCTGACGGCATTGGAGGAGTGGGGAGTGAGGAAGCAGCTTTGGCCGCGGCAGCTCTCAGGCCCATAAGACGAATGCCGGCCCTATTGGTAGGTGTGCACCGCCGGCGAGATAGAAGCTTCGCTGATGCTCGCCCGCCAGGAATGCAGTGAATAGCCCGTGATGTGCTCCATGCGGGCGCGGATGCGAGTGGGACAGTACGCCACGAAGACTGTTCTCGGCTGCAGTGTGTCGGGAAAACCGTGCCCCTTCCGGCGCGTGTCTGCGCTCTGCGACAGAGCATCCGTGGTCCGCGCATCCGAGCTCCCCGCAGCGGCGTCCGCGTGCGTGTGGCACCCAAACGCAGCCGTCTCGTTTGTGGTAAGGCTAATCCCGTCCACAATAGCGTTCAATTTCTACTCATCTGTCGCCTTGCTGCTCCCAGTTGCGATCGCAAGGCGATCAGCCGCCGCACAGGGATACACCACTCGCCTGCGCCCGCCACCATGATCGCGTCAACTCCCTGATACCGTCGCTCACATAGGGTGCTATCGAGCATGCTGCACGCATAGCCCCCGCTGCATCAGCTTCTGCCGTGCTTCGCAGGACAAGGGCGTGCTGGCGGCGATATGCTGATAGATGCCCATTGTTCTGGCAAGGCAGGGCGACCCACGCCCGGACCCGGGCTGCCGTAGAGGGTGGGGCGTGCTATATAGCGCGCCCGCGGGCACCCCCAGGCTGACGTACAGACGCAAGAACGAGATGCGGTTCCAGACGGTCATCGCAAGCGTCGTGCTCCTCGTCGCAGCTGCCAGCGCGGCGCCCATCGGTGAGCGCGGCCTGTTGCCTCTCGCCGCCCGAGATTTGGACTCACCAGGTGGTGTAGTGCTGCCGGCAGACATCGAGGCACTCCGTGTCCCTGCGCTCAAATTCTTGAACGGTGAGTTATGGCGGGCAGGTCGGAGTGTCTCGCTGACGTGCGTGACCTCCAGGGCGCGCTGATATTCTCGCCAGCTCCATCCACGTGAAGGTCGATGTGGACGATGAGGCTGCGCCCTGAAGCGCGGACGGCAGACGATTCGTAGTGCGCCGCTGCCCTCGGAGCATGAAGAACACAGCACGGTTCTCGGTCCTCACGTCTGTGAGAGCTGCTACTACTAATAATACAATGATTATGTATTCTCCGCGACCGTGAAACATGGGGCTATGCACTTCGAGAGACCATCCCACGGGTGACTAAAATTACACGATATACTGGCATGTACAAACGGGCTTGACAGCACGGTTCAAAAAGGGTTCATGCAACAACACGCACAGGCGAACGTTCGTGATACTTTGATACTGCCGCTTCATACCTCGGCGGTGAGCTTGACTCGCTCGCCACCCTGCTCCTTGCCGAGCCTCCCTGAGACGACCTTGTCGCTGTCCCGAACGAGAGATTCCCTGGCAGTCTTCAAGGTATCCTCGCGTCCAGAGAGGACTGTACGATGGGTAGACAGTGTGCTATGCAGGGAAGCATACAGCTTGAGCTTCGTCCTGGGAGCGCATGAGCATTGCGATGGTATGAAAGCGGGTATAATTACGTCATATGATCTTTCACCTGTGACCAGAATCATTACTGCGCAAGCAGAGCGGAGGAGAAAGTCACTCACGAAATCGATTAGTTCCGTGAACCTGTCCGCTATTTCTGGAGGTGGAACGGTCAACATGAGCTAACTCGATGACAGAAGATAGTTTACCCTGTGCTCCAGCGACCCACTCGTCCTGGGAGCATTCCGACCATTTCTTCTTGGCCTCCTCGTAGGTGGATATATGCGCACTAACGTACGCGTCGAGGTCACGCCCGAGCAAGCGACGGACAGCGTGGTCCTCGCGCTCGGGCACGTCTCCAGGACGCTGGTATCCGTAGGGCGGCGGGGAAGGTGTGCGCATGGACGGAAGGCTGAATGGCGGGGGCGGGGGCGGAGTGCCGAAATCCGACTTCTCATCCTGTTCTCCACGCACTCGGGAGTCCTGCAAGAGCAGTCGCGATGCGTGAGCAACCACACCGCGCATCGCAATAGGAACGTACCTCCGGCTTGTCAACTCGGGCACGCTTTGCAGCGCGTGGGCGGTCCTCCGGGTCCATGTCTTCCTGTCGCTCTATGCGCTTCGTCACGCGACGCAGGGGCGGTTTGTTGCGCATTGACTCGGAAGGAGAGAATGCTGCATTGTAAATGATACTTGAAGAATCCTCTTGGAAATTGGCGTCGTGCTGGTGACGTTGTGCTTCGCTAGAACTGCCTGGGTCGAGAGCTTCCAGTTCGTCTTCAGCTTCTTCACGTATGTCCTCGAGAGACGTACGACTGTGCACATGGCGTCGAAAACCGGGAGGAGGTGGGGAGATGTAATTGTTACGCTTAGCGTCCTCCACGTCGTCGAGATCAGTCATAGAGCTGGGTATATGCGCTTGATTGGCGGAGAAGTCGTCGGATACAGCAGCAGAATGAGACTTTGAAGCGGGCTGAACAAGCGATGGGCGAAAAGCAGACATTGGAGAGAGACCAGAAGCTGTAGAGAGAAGTCCGACCGAAGTAGGGATACGAGCGGCATGTTGGGCGAGCGAAGGCCGCGGGGAATGAGCACGGGAAGAGGAGTCTTCGAAAGATCTGCGAGCGTTGGAGAACTTGGCTCGTGCGAGCCCATTGATGTTGAGAGGCTTGTTGATACCGTTGAGAGGAGAGACGAACGATGTCAGAGTGTCGTGGGAGCCAGAAGACGTATGAGAGAATCCAGAGTTCGGGACAGGTCCATTTAGGTGGGTCGCGTTTGTAGAATCACTATGCCCAGAAGGTTGCTCGACGTCAGGTTGAGCGCGGAAAGGGGGCTTTTGCTGAGGAACAAATGGTTGGCGGGCACTCATCGTGGGCGACGGAGGATGGCAAGAGGCACGTCGTTGTTGCGTCGACGCTTATTTCATGACTGGCGCCTATCAGCGCCACGAAGCGGGCGCCAGCGTAGGTGGCGCGGGAAATACGGAAAATCGAGAGGGTTCATAGCGCTACACAAAGCAAAAGAACAGTGACATAGTTAGTTCGTATCTGAAGGACAACTTGCCAACAGGGATAAAAAGTTGGACATTCAGGGGATTGAACCCTGGGCCTTTCGCAGTCAAGGTCACGTGACCATGCAAAGCGAGCGCGCTACCACTGCGCCAAATGCCCATGGGAAGCGGATACTTGGGACTACTTCCAGACGGCTGCGGCGGCAGTTCGGCACGAAGCTGTGGACGCGGTTTGCTGCTGTGCACGAGCTCGGGAGGGGATGCTCTCCGCACACTATGGACAAGTTTACCACCCTTGAACCCGTCAAATTATACCCGACCTCCGCCTCGTCTTCCAAACGCGCCTCTCAGCCTCTGCGCTCTAGAGCCCCTGCTAACTTCTCTCTCGTCGGACGCTTGCCAGTAGACGTACACATCCTCATCCTCTCACATGTCGCGATTCCAGACATTCCAGCATATGCCTTGACTTGCCGTGCCCTCGGAAGACTCTCCACTGACGAGCGGGTCTGGGAGAAGCGATGGCGTGCCTTCGGCGCCGAGCAACTTAGCCTCTCGGTTGTCTTGGACGAGCTCGAGTCTCAGTCCAAAGCGCGGAATGCGGTACGCAAAGGCAGCCTGCCTCCTACGCTCTCTGTCGACAACGCCGACGATGACTTCGGCGACTTCACCACAGTCAATGCGCCGGAGGATGCCATGGACGACTTCGTGTCCGGCTTCGCCGGTGCATCCATCCTAAGCCCGACGACCGCGACGTGGGCCCCACCGAAACCGACGTTTCGCTCCCGATACATGCGCGCGCATATTCTGCTGAAGCCATTCATCCCAGCACTGTCATCGCCTCCACATGCCATCCTCAGCGCGCTCTTCCGATCTCCGGCGCCGCCCCTCAGCCAGCAGTCTCTCATCCTTCGTCTGCTCTCGCTATTCCTATCCGTTAGGGTCAAACCGCTACGAAGATGGGAGAGTCTACGGTCATCCCTACGCGCAGCTACAGATTTGTTCGGTGAAGCGCTGCTCACCGCGTTCGATGCGAATGACAGCAAAGGAGACGAGGAAGCGATGGCAGAGATTGCGCAGGCGAGCTGGGACGTGTGGGATCCTTCAGAAGGCTCTTGGGAGCTCGCCCGAGCATGGATGGACAAGCAGGCAATATTCTACGAACAGAGTCAATGGGATCCTCTGGATAACTTTACGTGCGTGACCCTGGCACACCGCGCACTGTCACCCTAATGTCGCTTAGGAAGGATGAGCAGCTGGACTTCGATGCCATGGACGCGTTCATCGCAAATATACTCGAGATCCTCAAGGAGCAGGGACGCCGTGCTGTCCGGGTGTTTCCTCCCGACGCAAGCGTTCTAATCTCATTTGCTGAGAGACTGGCGAACGAAGTGGTGCGTTGAACCAAGTGATTTCCTCTAGCAATGCTAAAATCTCGATATCATAGGTAGGCGAGTACATTATCTCGCTCTTGACGCGAGCGCGCGAGATCTCGAACGAAGTGTACCTCAAGGCCACTGCTGCCAGCTTCCGCGAGTCATGGCGTATGGTAGACACTATTATCGAAGTTGCTACCGTACGCGCCGATTCTGCAGTGACCCGCACTCGCGCAGAAGATGTCGTGTAGGTTATCTATCCCCCGCGAGCTCGTGTTCATACCCTAATGTCATCGCAGTTACCGGATGTTCGAGGCGAACATGGACGAATACCTAGATGAAGAAGTGGAGTACATCAAGCTCTGCTTCGACCGGATATGTCGTACTTGGGAGAAAACGGTGCGTCCGCGTTTCAATAGCGTGCCCTGGAATTTCTAATGACATATATGTAGCTCTCTCAGCAAGCGTCCACGCCAACACTTCCGCACGAACAAGCACGTTTTCTTAGCTCGCACAACCCTGCGCTGGTCAAGCGGAACGTCCTCGCATCCTTCACTGACGTGCTGTTACTGCCTGTCACGATAGTGCCGCGCACGACAGTCGCCATGGGCAAAGCATTCGGGGCTGCACTTACCACCGGTGGAAATGCAGCCGTGCAAGGCATTGCGATGCTGAACCCCCAGCGCTGGGGTGGAACGGGCGCCCTCGGCAAGGACGGCTATGCGGAGTTCAGTCAGGCAGGAACCAATGCCACTGTCTTCGACATTGGAGACGATGACGAGGACGATGAGAAAGAGAAGACCAGCGCGAAACAGGGAGAAAAGGTAGCCGATAGGAAAGACGTTCGTTGTGAGTTCTGCTTTTAACGCTTTGCAAGTACACACGACTTATGCGACGCAGCGTCCATGTCCTCGACCATCTCCGCTACCTCGACCTCGTCGAGCCTGGCACCTTCGACATCGTCGAACTCAGGCTCTACGCGTGCATCGACACGAGCAACGACGCCAACGCCGTCCGGCTCTACTTCGGCAGCCAATTTCGATAAGTTCGAAATGCTGCTGTCGCTTGACACAGCGCTTGAACTCATCCATACGGACCGCGAATCCTTGAAGCGTTGCGAGACGTTCGCCGGATATCCAGGACAATACGGTCATCGCGTACGCGATACGTTAGAGGAGATCTTCGTGCTCTTCCTCCAAGCTCTGGGCGAGAGGCATATCAAGCCCGGTTTTGAAAGGTACCGCCTCTGCCTGCGGCGGTTTGAAATGCGCTAACATCGTACAGGGCTGCGGACCAAATGCGGGCGTACCAACCTGCCGAACATGAGGAGACAAACAGCGTCGCACCGCTACTTCAGTTCTTCGAGCTGGTACATGTAGGGGACACGATGCAGTCGATGGTGCAAGTCTACTTCGACAAGGAGCTGGTATGCCCATACACACGATGGGATAACTCAGCACCTGACCAATGGCTTGTCCAGGCACCGCATATAGACAAGACAGATTTCTTGAACACTGCCGTACGTGAAAAGAAGCGCTTTGAAGACACTCTCGACGACTCTGTCGCTGGAGGCCTCAACACGGGCACCGAGACGCTTATGAACCAGGTGGAGCATATCATCACGAGGTACACAAAACCCCGCGAGTACTATCCGCCAGAGGACGAGCCACTCGAGCTTGGACCCACCGAAGGCTGCCGTGAGGCAATCAAGTGCCTGCAGATGCACTGTCAACTTCTGAAAGGAAGTACAAGTAAAGAGGTCCTTGAGGTTTTCTACCAAGAGATTGGTATCCGCTTGATTGCGTAGGTCTTTCCACCCTTCACGTGGAGACGGTAGCTCATCGTGCGACAGCATATTGCAAAAGCATATCAAGCGACAGATTATATCTCTCAACGGCGGCTTCCAGGTCATTGCAGACCTGAACGCGTACCATGCATTTATCACATCGCTCAGGGTGCCCAGCATTGCGGCGGAGTTCTCTTATCTGAAGTTGCTAGGACATGTGTATGTAGTCGAGGACGCGAAGGACCTCGCGCAGATCGTCCGAGACGTCACGCGCTACGGTGGAGCATATCGCCCAGAGGTAAGACATAGCAACTGCCCCGTGGTTCAGCCGCTGATGCAATCCTCCAGGATGTGTATGAGTTCATTCAGCGGCGGTCAGACTGGAAGAAGATCGAGAGAACGGTAGATAAGACCATGTATAATCTTAGCTTCAAGGAGGACTGTGTTATTTCATAATGTTATTTGTTGGAACGGCAGCCTGTAGAGGTATCCCAGAGGAGACCCCGTCTGACCAGATCAGGGATCGATGGACGAAGAGCCGACGAGAGGCTGTGGCGTGATTAGCATGGGCCACTCGGTTCCACAGGCCACTGCCGCTCGAGTATAAAACAAATGCTAGCCGCAGCCACGGTGGCTTATCTGAAACCACCACCATCTACAACCTGAGCATGGCACCTAAGGAGTTCTCTCTGCGCTTACAGAAAGGTCAGCACGACGCCTATGCCGCAAGAGATTGTGGGAGCATTGCTCGGGCGCGCTAACGTGTCGTCTTGTCGCAGGAATCACTGGTGGTTTCGCACCACCGACCCCTAGCGCCATTTTCACGGTGACGGGCACGCCGCAGCGCGCCGAGCTCCAAATCACATCCGCGATACGCCCCGACGGCACGCCCTCGCTGCAAGACGCTCTGCCGAAGTCCCTCTCTGCGTCGGATCCCAAGACAGTCGCTCTCGTTGACGAGCTCTACGATATCTTGAAGACCCTCCCGGTCGAGTCGCCCCCGGGAAGCGAGGACATCTACGGGATGGACACCAGCATTGCATTCGGCTGCGATGACCTCATGTGGATGAACGGCGGTCCGAGCGGATGCGGGGGCGGCAAGAGCGCTGTGCAGGCGACGGAGCAAGATAAGGCGAAGTTCAAGAAGGCCGTGGAGATCGTCGAAACGTTGGTCGGAGAGGCACAGTGAGCTCTCGACAGCCCACTCGGATGCGTATGTGGCCAATGAGTAGTGTAGTATTGCGAAGTATCCAAGCAGAAATCAATCATCCAGAGCAACATCCAGAGCATACTGCTATCAAACTGCTGTAGGCTATCTATACAATGCTGATGCACGGGGTACGAGAAATGGAATGCCGTCAGCCTGAAACGTGCAATCTAGCGCGTCAACGATGGGCTGGTGAGGAGTCGCGTGAAGGCTGGCATGAAGCGTTCGCAGATAGCCGAGAACCAGAACTCATGCTCTGCGTTATGAGGCTGCACGAGATTATGCGCAATCTCGTGTGCAAGCGTGAAATACCTGTACAGATGTGAGCTACCACAAGCAACTAGAAATCGAAGCATACCACGACGTGTAGGCCTCACTCATTTGTCCTTGGTCGACCTGGGCATCATCTGCAATGGACAGCCGTTAGACAAAGTACCGCTATGCTCACCAATTCACACTTACGCCAAGCTTCGAAGAATCGCAAATTACAGAACAGAGAGGCGCTGCGGTTGAAGGCAATGGTGCCACCAGACAGGTCGTAGAAAATGTGCAGACTCGACGGCGGGAGATTGTATACTTCACCAAGAGGCTTGATTATGTGGACAAAGCGCGCGAGTGCCTCCTTCTTGCCAGCCATGACTTCCTTTGGATGCTTGACGTCTGTAATGCGCGCATCAGCACCACGTATGGCACACAGATGAGGAAATGCGAACCTCTGCTGAAAAAGATCTTGATGCTTCCCATATCGCCGACGTGCACCAGGTCTAGGGCCTGGCCAGAAGCATCGCAGTAGCTATCGTTGATCGACTCCTTGACGACTTTCATGTCCTCCTGAGTCTTGCTCTTGAACAACTCGCTCCTCTCTTCACGACATGCACGGATGGCCATGTCAATGTTAGCAGCTGGTAGATTGTCAGCTGCGTCTGGTCCGTAACGAGTTCGACGCAGACACTTACATATATTGTGCATAGGAGTCGGACCAGAGGGAGTGATTGGTCGAGAAGGAGACGGACGCGGAGGCTGCAGGAGAGCGCCACCGGCGCCGGTATCTTGTCCGGTGCCGCTTCTGATAGCAGGCTGGTCATGGTCTGGTGGCGGCCCTTCAGGCGTCGTTCCGAGCAACGACTGGCCTGGTCTTCCTGTGAACTTCTTCTTCCAGTTGTCGATTGAACTGCGGAACGGTGAGCGCGAGGCATCCTGAGGAGAAGTCAGTGTCGACGCGTCCGGCAGACTGGCGTTCTTCTCGTCGCTTGCTAGCAGGTCAGACGATGGCGATTGTAGTCCAGCATCGGGCGATCGAAGCGTGGTCTGCTTTACCTTCTCCGCTTCGCGTGCGAGATCTTCAGCCGCCTGTCGCTGTGCCTTCTGGCGTTGTAGAATTCGATCGACTATAAGACACAGTCAGCTGCCACAAATTGTCCAGCGGCGCTTGTATTCACCATTGTAGCCCCTCCGTCTCAGTGCCTTCAAGTCCGTCGAGAGTATGGTCATGAACAGTAGTGCGTCACTTGCCCGTGGGTGTTCGAACAGAAGGCGACAGAGCGAGGTGGAGACTCTGGTATGGTAAGTGATCTAGTCACGAGCGGCATGGAAGCAGAACTCACTCATACATGTCGACAATGTCGTTTCCTGCAAGCCAGAGCTGGATCGGACCGCGTCCCTCCCTGAATGCGATCGCGGAAGCGTCCTGATTCTTCGTGATCCTAGGCTGGTCATACGCCAGGGACTTGATGACTGTCAGCTTCCCGAACGTGCGCACGATGAAGTTCTTCTCCTGATTCAACCAAGAGTAGGGCACACGAGTTTGAGCATGCGTGTGTTCATGTAAGAACAGTGGCAGTCGCTCTAATATCAGGGTTCGGATATCCTGTCCGCGCTTTGAGTTCTTGATTTCCGTGGTCTGCCGGTATTCGTCCTTGATCAACGAGCTCAATCGCCGTGAGCCCAATTCTTGATAAAAGTCTTGTCCGAGATGTCAGTAGGCACAGAGAAAGCCCTAATGATAAGATAAGTTACCTTCCAGGAGGTCTTCCTGAGGGCAGCTGAACACCGTATCGCCGAATAACTGGTACGCGTTCGTATCGTCCGCGACGACCACTTTCGTGGCAGGCAGAAGATCGTACTCATAATCCCAATCATCCTCCTCGTCGGCCTCTGCATGTTTCTTCTCGCGCCTGATGCGACGCATCCCTAACAGAATTGAGGAGCGTTTCATCAGCGCGAGCGTCGTACCCGATAGCAGACGTCGGTTGACAGCAATATTCCGAAGTTCTGTCAGGAAGCTATCAGGCGCGCATCGGTCAGTACGCCTCTCGTAAGGAGCGTGCAGACTCACTTTTCTCTTCCTGCTGCCATATCATAGAAGCGACGAGGGCTGTCTAATAGGATCTGCGCCACCTCTTCCACTGTCGGCTCACGTTTAGTACCGCACGCGCTCAAGAACTGATTTGCGGTAAGACCGAAGTCGACGAAGGTGAAAAGCTTGGAGTGGAGCTGCTGGGTATCCGACTTGCTGCGGAAGTAGCATTGGCGAGGGGCCATGAGTCGCAGCGATTTCTCTCCCTCAGACCTCACCGGGACGATGAGGGACTGAGAGAGCGTCTGCAGTTGCGAAGGAGTGAACTCTGTACATTGTTAGCCGCTGAACGTCGTGAGGCAACCATCCACAAACCTGTTACATGGCCTGCCATGAGAGCAAACCACTGCTTCGCAACGTCCTCGCTATCCGGTGGCGTCGTAGTCAGCACTTTCACAAGCGCTGCTGGTGGCGGATGATCGGGTACGCCCAGCTTGATGAGGTCTTCTGGAGACAGCGATGAACTTGCGACCGGAAATCCTATGACACTCCATTCCCGCCGGGCGAAGACCTACATGCCGATGAGTAAGTAATCCTCGCACCGGCATACACTCAGCTAGACGTACTTCGATCGGCTTTGCAAGGCACGGCTTGCCGTTACGAAGCGCGGGGACGAACGCTATGTTGGCGAACTCGGCTGGACTATAAGCAGCATACCGAGTTGAGTGATTCTCGAAGAAGTATTTGAGGGCTTGCGTGCGGACGTCATTGTTTGTACTGGCGGCAAGACCGAGCAAGGTCTGTAGTGGAGGCGATCGGAGAAGTCCAAGACGAAACAGAAATTTCGCTGCACAGCATGTCAACATGCGGTCAGCACCGATAGTCCAACCGAACTCACCTTCCTCGGACGATGGCTTCCATTTCGTCTGCCCCCAGTCGATGACTGGTAGACCAAGCTTGCGGAATGTGTCTAGCGGTTCGTATAGCTGGTTCGCGCGATATCGCTCTGGTTTCGCAGCAGCACTAGGAGCTGGCTTCTCCCCTTCACGTGTCTCTTCCCTTGGAATAGCGGCTGTGAGCTTGAGTCGTTCGATCTCGTCGTTACTCAGCGTAGATTGCACAGCAACCAGATACTTGATGAGATCGACGATAGACCAGTCTCCAGTTTTGATCATTCTTGTGTACCGAATTAACAACGGGCAGAGAGAGGAGAAGACGGGAGACACACCGGTTGAATACGATTTGGAGGTCAACGTGCTTTCGGACTCCAAGCGCCTCCAAAACCTTCTCAAGCGTACCCTTGATTGGTGCACCAGAAGGCAACTTGACGAGAGGGAGATCGGGGAACACGTGAGCGTTCTGGAAGTATGACTCGCCTGGCAGCTTCATGCCCATGATGGTGGGGATGCAGGACACATCCTTCAGCAGATCGGTAATAGCTTGCTGAGATGTTTTTGGAGAAGATGGCCAAGCACGCGTTAAGACCTGTAGGACGCGTTCGGCCCAAGGGGCAGAGAGAGTGATGTCGTGTTCGGGGTCAGCAGTCCGGATCTCAGGATCGAGAATATGGCGAAGCCAGGAGGGTAGGTGGAACTCTTCCCAGCCGAACGCGGCCTTCAGCCATTGCGGGTCGAAGTGTCTACTGGCGCTTGGCGGTAGGAGGGATGGAGGCAAAGGGCCGTCCAGCGGAATGGCAGCAGCACGGTTGTTCAAGAAGGACTTGATAGTGTTCAATGGAACGATCTTCTCGCCTGCTCCACCCGGAGTCCCGGTGATCATGACGGCGGCGTTCAGAAGCTCTGCACGAGCGCGTTCCATCTGCTTCACTGCGCCGGACTTGTACAAGTCGATCCACCACTTGAAACAGGCCACCATCTCTGCCTGTTGAGACACTCAGTGTCACGAGGCTCGCAGTCTCGTGAATGAAAAGCGCACCTCAGGCAAGGGTCTCGCTCGGAGCTCCTTGAGAACATCCGTGAACGTGATCTCCTTGATCAAGTCCCGAGCCTGCAGTGTCGCAACCATCACTTTAGCGTTATCCATTATGTCTGCCGGAAGCGTGGGTAGCTGTTTCAAGAACTCTGTGAACGTAGGGTTTGGCAAGCGAACTTCGGAAGCGCCTCGAACGCCGACCGTGGAGATGATGGGGAAGGGGTGTGTAACCTGCTCGCCGGTGATGAAGGCGAATGGCGAAGAGGCAGAGGAAGCGCATGAGAAGAATGCCTCCTCGAGTGATGTAGAGACCTGCGACGCGGGCGTCGATGCATGGAAAGTGAAGAATCTCAAGGCATGGAGTGCTCGCGCGGACAGCTGCCTGCGGGTCTCCGCCGTGTCACCAGAGTCTGACTCAGCGTTCGGCCAAAGAGCAGAGACGATGTGCATCTCTTCCTCATAGGCAGTCCGCGCAAGATAACCGCCAACGCCCAGCAGTTCTTCGTTCCATACTGTACAAAATGCTCATGAGTAACGACAACTCGCAGAGGGATCTAAGTATCATGCTTACCGCGAACATTGCGGTCGCTGTGTTACGAGGTTCAGTCACGATTCCACTATCTAGTAGCATGCGATAGCGTACGTACATGAAGTCGATGGATTCACGCTCGACCGTAGGGATAAACCGGGCCGACATATGGCCGCCAATTCCCGTTGTTTGACCAGTCGAGTGACCCTTTGAACAGTGAGTTGAGACACGACCAACAGTATCGTACTGAAAAACTCACGATGAAGACACGCCCTGCACCGGTGCTGCGTATGGCTCAACTTCGTGTCGATTCCGGCAAGCGCGTGTGCAGACTCACCCATCGATGTCCGCACGAAGACCTTGGAAGATACTCCCAGTCCCGGCTGGGCTTTGCTCATCTTCCTTCTTACTGGCATCGTACTCCTCCTTCCCAGTCTGGACAACACATGAATATATACACAATGTCGTCTATGAGGAGTTTTACATACATATATCAACTCATACTTCATGTGTGTTGGAGGGTTCTTCTTGGTGGCACGAAGCAGCTCCTTCTTCATGCGCTCGTCTAGGCGAACCTCCACCTCAGCGGAGAAGACCGCCAAGGTCACATTGAGCTCATTCACCGAAAGAAGCTTCCTCTGTTCCTCCGCCTCTCTCTCTTCCGTATCGTCGGCCACTGCAACAGGCATCGGTGAGGGCTCTCGCTGCGGAGTACCGGAAAGGGTCGAGAAGAGAGATGAGAAGAACCCTGACGCCACGGCTTTCCGAGCTTGTTGCTGTTCCACGGCAATAACTCGCTTGCGCTGTTTCGTAGACGAGCCGGCCGCGTAAACCCACTGCATTACTTCGGCTTTGATACGCAATGCTACAATACGGTAACAGAGATCAATTAGTGGACGACCAAACGAGTAGGTGAGTTCGTACGCATGACGTTCACCCCTGTGACCTTCATAGTGCTCTTCGCCGTCTCGGCTTTCAAACCCTTTCGGAGACCGATTGATTTCGGAATACCGCGGTCCTTCTTTAATCTGGCCAAGCGGCGTCCGTCGAAGAACACGCTGACCTCAGAAAGGCGTGCCATGAAGGTAATGGACGACGCAAGAAAGCGTATGAAGTCGAAGGGAATCGGCGGTGGGCCTGGCTCCCGAAGCGGCATGCTGAATGTGGTCCATCGACTATGCTCTCCCTCGGGCAGCTTGCCTCTCCGGGCAAACAGCTATACGGGATCTTAGACGAGTTGTTCTGCATAGCTGAGTGAATCATACCTGGTCCTTTCCGCCCTTCCAGTAGAAACCCATCCACTGATCTGCTAAGCGTTGGCGGGACGGTCTTACACTCAGCACTACAGGACTCACCGCCGGACGTGACGAAGGGCTCTTCGGTTACGGAGAACAGGCTATAAAAACCTACACCAAAGGCGCCGATCTTTTCTTCGTCGGGATTGCCCTCGGCTTCTCGGTAGTTAGCAAGGCGTTCGAGCAGGTCGTCAGTTCGTCGACGCACCGATCTTCTTCAAACGGCTCCAATCTTCGTCTCGAAATGCGATCCCGTCGTTCTTGAACGTCCATTGATGTACCTACCCCCAAAAGTGAGCGAGCCAGGATGACGTGCGTCATGCAAGCCGTACTGCTGCTGTCTTCAGGTCACCAAGCTTCTCGACTGCGCCGTCATCTGCAGGTCGCTCATTCTGACCCTCCGCAATCTCTCGCTTACTCAGGTACGCCTTGCTTTCAAAATGAATCTCGACAGCATTCGAGCTGGCGTCATCTGAGTTCTGGAGCAACTCGCGGAATACTAGAATGAATGAAGGTCAGGGAACACACTGCGCGACTGACGCGGTTGACGCACCCGTGAATTCTCCGGAATAGCGGGCGAGTACTTTGTCAATCAGAGCCCTCTGATTAACCTCGACGGACTCGTCATGGCCACTGGCCCACTGTACATGCCAGGTTGGTGCTGACAAGGGACTGACACTGCGCGCAACATACCAGAGCGTCCCGTGCTTGGGACATAGTCCGGACCGGCGTTCCAAAGTCAAGCTATGGGCCTAGAACAGCGGGAGGTAGTCTAAGGGAATGCGCTGAAGGACGTAGGGTAAGATCAGGTGGATGGTAACATGAGCCATGCACGTCGTGCGGATACAGTGTGTTAAGCGTCAGTACTGCTCTTAGACGGGCGTCGGGCGTCAAGATCAACATGCCAGCCATACACGCTGGGATCCTGAGATCTTCTCCGAGAGCACGGCGGTAGTTGAGCACAAGCGAGTAAGTAGTATGTATAGAGGCTGTAGCATAGGGTATATATACTCACCGCTCGGTGATCTCAGACTCAGCGCATGCAAAAAGCATTGGACACGCCAAAAAGGGGCTCAACCGGGATTCGAACCCGGGATCCCTTGCATTCGGTACCACCCAAAGCAAGTATCTTACCTCTAGACCATTGAGCCATGACAAACAAGGCGTTGGTGGCATCCTCAATCGCCGTAGGCAACAGCGTGCGTTAGTCATGCGTCATGCGTTCCCTGTCGGCCTTGCGCTCCAAGACTCCAACTCTGCTCCGACTGCGTATATAGCTATGCTAGGACCCGAGCCCTTTCACCCTAGCCCTTACGACCACACCACGACCGCTCGCGCCACACACCATGCAATCCGCTGAGCAGCCCACATATCCGCCTGCTGCACACACAAATCCTCGCAGCTCTTCGGTCATCGCTACTCAGCCGAAGTGCTCGTCCACCATGTCGACCTCTCGTGTACAAAAGGACAAGGCCGACAAGGAAGCTGCGGAGAGGATACGAGGTGGTTGTGTCCCATGCCCTGTGAGTACCCCTAGTCCTGCGTCATCGGCTCCGCTGACCGTGTGTTGTAGGGTGGAGGCGTCTGCTTCATCATCCCACTTCCCTGCTGCTGCTGAATGGGAAGCGAGCAGCTATGATATCCGCCCACGATCATCCGACCTACTCATGTCCAACTTGACTTTACCCTCCACGACTGAACGACTTCGAGTAATACCCTCTGGACTATGTAGTTTTAGGTACATTTAGATCTTGCGACAGACGATGCTGAAGAACTTCCATCACTTAGTATTGTAACGGATATGTGCCATAATAAACGCGGTAAAAGTGAGGCCACTGCGTACGGTGCACTACTTCTCGAGACTTGCGAAGTCCCAGCTAATCCTCTCACATCTGCCAATCGCGATATCATATAGCATCGTAAATGCCACGAAGTCATGGCTCAATGGTCTAGAGGTAAGATACTTGCTTTGGGTGGTACCGAATGCAAGGGATCCCGGGTTCGAATCCCGGTTGAGCCCCTTTTTGCCCTTTACCTCGAAAATATCGCGATAACGCAAGTACACCTGCCATCGAGATTCTTATGATACATCCCATGATTCCCATGTAAGTTACATCTCGGACAGCATGTCGGAGATGAGGCCAGTGCGAACAGTGATCTTACAGCTTTAGACATTTCATGCACCGAAAACGTGGCGTAGAGGATTCTACGACGGACTGTCATTCCAAGATAAATAGGAGGGCCAACACCGAAAGGCGAAGACGTTCAACTCGGCCATGCTGCAAGCCCGACGGTTGACTCTAGAACATACATGGCAGCAGAACGAGTACATGGTAGAAAGCCCAGCGCCGGCGCGGCGCAGTGAACCCTGCATTCCACCAGAGAATCCCATATGCCGAGCCCAAAAATCAGCGATGTGCATACAGTTGCGACGGACAGTACATGGGATGTCATAAGTGATCGTACAATCACCGGCCAGCACCAGGGACGTTGCGGCGGTCGCGGCGAGGGCCACGCTCGGGGAGAGCGACAACGGGCGCAACGACGTTGACCTGGACGGAGTCGAAGTTGAGGGAGTGGAGGAGATCCTATGCAACACAAGCAGGTAAGCTTCTAACGCTGTTAAGGTACTGAGTGACGCACCTTGGTGTCAGGGTCCACCTCGAGACCAGAAACACTGGTGTCGAGGGCCGAGACCTCGGGGACGTAGTTGTCCTTCCGCTCACGCTCTTCCTCCTGGAGCTTGAAAGAGATGCCGCGAACGGGACCCTTCTGGATACGCTTCATCAGGTGGGTGGTGAAGCCCGCAATCTTGTTGCGGAGGCGTTTTGAGGGGACAACGGCCTACAAATCGTCGTCATTACGAGTTCAACCGTGCCCGATCGCTGGGTTTGACATACGACTTCATCGATGATGCGCTTGTTGGTGTGGAAGTCGAGGGTCAGGCGAGGGTAGCTGGGGCGTGCGGTTAGCTGATCTGACCTCTATAAGCTGTAACTCCTGATCCCGCGAAGTCCTTGTTTCTGTTCACCCTCGCGCTTCTCCGACGCCTCCTCTAGACCGTTCCCGCCTACTGCTCTGACAGAACCGGACAGATGGTAATAACACTTACTACTTCTCGATGAGAACGCGAGAAGCCCTCTTGGTGGTCTTGGTACGTACGCGGCCCTAATTTTGACAACAGGCTGTCAGTCGAGCGTTCTCGCGGCATGGGAGCCTCCGGAGCACATACCATGTTGATTTGAGGACTGTCGGCAACGGCGGCGGGCTTGAGGATGGGCTGCTTGACGCTAGCGGCGGTGACGGTCCAAATTCGGCAGGTGCCGGATTGTGGCTGAAAAGGTACTGTACAGCAGGCTAGCCACAAGCGCCCATCACAGACGCACGCGCGGGTTGGAGAAAGGTTGAAGTCCCTTTCCCGTCGTCGCCGCCGCCGTCGCTCACGTCCCCCTCAAGACCCCTACAGGCAAGGTGAATAATGTCTCCCTACGGCCCTCTCGCGTGCGAAGGCGCTGCTTGACGACTTCTTGTCGACGTACCTCGTCGCTTAGCTCGTCTTGACTCGCGCTTTTTAAGCACGACACTCGGACGAGCGTAGGTACTCACCAACCCTTCTTCGACCCTAGTCTTCTCAAGTCCACTCTTTACACTCGCCCGCCATGGTCCGCGTCTCCGTCCTGGTGCGTCTTCATACCATGTGATCCGATGCTGTCTTGCTCACGAATCCTCAGAACGACTGCCTTGTAAGTCCCCCCTCCCCTAGAGCAAGCCTCTATTACATGGCACTCACGCGATCCAG
This sequence comes from Phanerochaete sordida, assembly GCA_019973155.2. NCBI lineage: Eukaryota > Fungi > Basidiomycota > Agaricomycetes > Polyporales > Phanerochaetaceae > Phanerochaete > Phanerochaete sordida. The sequence continues at coordinate 25,489 of BPQB01000074.1, forward strand.
AACAACATTGTCAACGCTGAGCGCCGCGGCAAGCGTCAGGTTCTTATCCGCCCGTCGTCCAAGGTCATTGTCAAGTTCTTGAGCGTGATGCAGCGCCACGGTGAGCTTTCCTTCCGTATGCTCTTGCTTCATGTTCAGCACGAAATATGGGCTTTCCCACTCAACATTCGGAGTGATAACTACGATAGGCGAGGGTTGTGCCTCCACCTCCCCCTCGTTTTAACGCTCCGAGATATCAATCTATCTCCCAAAACCATTACAACACTTTTCCTTCTTCTACGGAACTGAGTTCACCGAAGAGATCACACTTTATGTCTCAACACGTGCAGTTTGCTGATACTGTCTCCTAGGCTACATCGGCGAGTTCGAGATTGTTGATGACCACCGTGCGGGCAAGATCGTTGTTCAGCTCAACGGCCGTCTCAACAAGACTGGCGTCATTTCTCCCCGCTACAACGTCCAGGTTGACCAGATCGAGAACTGGGTCAACTTGCTCCTTCCAGCGCGTCAGTTCGGTATCCTTATCCTCGTGAGTATCCGTGTCCGCGTATGACAATATTCGGCTAATTTATCATCCCTTAGACCACTTCCTCCGGTATCCTGGATCACGAGGAGGCTCGTCGTAAACACGTCGGTGGCAAGATCCTCGGCTACGTGTACTAGACTGCCTGTAGTCGGCACCATAATGACTTGAGACTCGTGTTACTGCAAAAGTGCTGCCCCGCGCAGTGTATGCCTTCGGCTATGCTATGTATTACTGCTGTGTCACTATCGCGAGGAGATCTTCTGAAGCCTATGCTGACTGCGCGTGAGACGATGGAACGGGCTGTGTCTCACTATGTAGTGCGCATTGCGCGGCCGAGCGGCGAGCGGCTCGGCTGCGGCGCCGTGGCTAGGTTAGGCGCGGGATGAGGCCACCTTGATCCAAGGCACGCGGCGCGGTTCGTTGTTGCTCTTCACAGCGTCCTGCCTCCTCTTACCGTCGTCTCCCCCTCGCCCTCTGTATGTATACCTCGTCCTGATCCCCTCTACGACTGCAAGACTATCTGCACTTATGACCCTCCCTGCGAACGATGCCTTTTCGCTATCACACGACCCTACACGTCCTCCTTACTCCCTTTCCCTCCGCCCCACGTCTCCGAAGATCCCATTCATGACCGGTCACACCAGAACCTCACAACAGACGTACAATGTACCCCCCAGGAAGACCGTTCGGTCGCGCCGTTCCATGAGCAACGGCCGAGCAAATGGACATCTTGAACATGAAGCCTCCCACATACCCGCTGTACACAGTGCAGTTGACTGTGCTCCCTCTCACAAGGCACCGCCACCAACGACGTCCAGCTCACCTCCTGTGCCCCCCGTAAACTGGGAAATTCCTCGAAAGATCCTTCACTCGTCGATTGGTCAGTTTTTTCCGCGCATTCGTTCGCGAACATTACTCATTGACAGCGCCCCTTAGGATTCTTGACGTTGTACCTATACCTCGCCCATGGCTCATCACGCCTGGTTGTGATGGCACTCGGTACCGCTTTGGCGATCATCGTCCCCGCTGACCTTCTACGCCTCAACTTCCCCGGGTTTGAGCGCATCTATGAGAAGGCGCTGGGGTTCCTCATGCGGGAGAGTGAAAAGGTGCGTTGCTCGACCGTGTGCACGAGCTATAACTAAGCATGGCTGCAGAAAGCAACCAACGGAGTTATCTGGTACATCATAGGCGTGATATGGGTGTTGTCTCTCTACCCTCTCGACATCGCTGTGGTGTCCATCCTCATGTGCGTATAGTCTTTCACTTCACCGTAACCGTGCTGAACAGGATACGACAGCCTTTCGTGGGCCGACACAGCTGCGTCTACCGTCGGACGTGCCTGCGGCCACTTGACTCCACCTCTTCCCCGCCGCCTGCTCGGTCTTCCTCTTGCGCCGCGCAAGTCACTGGCCGGTTTCATGGCTGGCTCCGTCACTGGCGCGGCCATTGTTGCCGGGTTCTGGGCTTTCATCGGACCTTTGGGCGAAGAAGAGCCAGTTTGGACGTTGGAGGGCGGTATTGGGGGCACAGGGTCCTTCAGTGGTTGGGTTGGACTCGGCGCTATCAGCGTCATCAGCGGGCTTGTGTCGGGCATTTCAGAGGCCCTTGGTACGTCTTCTATCTTGAGCAATGATTCTTATACTCACTGTACTTGCCCTGTAACAGACTTGGGCTCCCTTGATGACAACCTAACATTGCCTATCCTGTCAGGTGGTTGCATCTGGGGCCTGTTCCAGTGTGTCAGATATTTTATATAGGCTGAGTGCATCCCAGGAGCAATACTTTCATCACTGACATTTAGAGGAATTTTAGTAATACTCGTACGCATGTAATCTACTTTTTGAACTACTGGAGGTTTTTCACAGTGCCTGTACTTAGGCTTTGAATTACCTAGACACTGAATGATTTTCTGTAAGCTTAGACACCATCCCGAGGCTCGAGCACTACACTGCCAATCCAAGTCCAGCCATGAATCAGGTGGAGTGTACTATGTCGGACAGATGATGCGTCCGCTGTGTGACGACTGGCAACACCCTGGATGTCTCGTGGGCGGGCCCACTGAGCTCCGGCTGAGAACACTGCCGTCTGCTAGAGGGCTGGCATGTGCACCGATGCTGAGAGAGCCAGCTGGCTACATGGTGGCGCGCTAATGCCTGGAGGGCGGCAGGGCAGGGCCGCCATACTCATTTTGGTCGCTCGTCTACCAGACTGACCAGTCATGAGCGCAGGATTGTTACTCCACATTGGCCCGTAAAATTTCCTGCATAAAGCATCAAATCTCTCTGCGCTGCACTTCACGCTTGCACTAATCTTCCCTGGTGACTGGTTTCCCCCACCCAGTGCTCCGGGAAAGAGTGTTGTGCAGCTTGCGTGGCGAGGTTGTCCTCAGCAACGGTGATCGTTCTGAGTCGAACACATCCTCTTAGTATGTTGGCAGAGTGCTGAGGGCACTACTGAGCGAGGTGGACAGGTACTGGGGCGGGTCTGAGCAGCTAGATTCGGGACTCGGGAGGCAGCGTTAAGCCTCGAGTCAAGCTGTTCGGACAGCGTCATGATATATGAGGACCCATGCTGGAAACCACTCTCGCCGATATTTGGGCATTCTAGACAACCCTTAACCTTAGCTGGAGCGGTTATTAGCGACTTAGTATTGTACCTGTAACAGTGAATATAATGCCTATAGATGTACAACTGCTGCAAACAGTGGATATACTGATGCAGAAATAAGATATTGAAGCCAACATATGCAACTGTGTCAGAGCACCGTGATTGCGCGCACGCAGCAAACTTCGTCGTCTTCGGGGCCATAGCCCTGCCATCGGATGAGGTACTTGTCACCGCGTCGTAAGTGCTTGACGCCGAGGATGCGCTCGACGGCCCACTCTTCCATGCCTTCGTCGCCAACGACCGGTCTGGGACGGGCATGTTCGCGCGCGGGGAACAAGGAGGCGTCGTTAGAGCGATAAGGTTTAAGTTGCGAAGCGTGGAACGTGGGGTATTTCTCCTTCATGTGCTTGGGAAGGGCGAGTGTGTAAGAAGATGTGTCGGGATGGGAGGCTGTGATGCGGTAAGGACCATCGAACCGAACCATGAACTTGGCTACGCGGTTCGCGCCGTGCTGGAGGTAGTCACGCCGACGGTGTGCGGTGGAGAGCATGACCTTGTCGCCGATCTTGTACACGATCTTGTCGCCGCGATGCTTGTTCGCTTGAGTTGCCTGAGAAATCTTCACGAGCTGCATGTTATCTTGAGCCTCAAGGAAGTCGGTGTTGATCTGGGAGATGATGCGGGCGGCGTCGGTACCGGCGTCGCCGTAGGCGTCCTCGACGGTGCGGATGTCTGACGTCTCGATGGCGGGGATGATGCGAGGCGCGCGGCCGAGGTGTAGGTGAAATGGGGAGAAGCCCGTCGAGGCGTTGACGGTATTCATGATGTTGAAGCGTATGCGGGGCAGTGCGCGTACCCACCCCTTCTGGTTGCAAGCGACGTGGTAGCGAAGCGCCTGTATGACTGTCTTGTTGGTGCGCTCGCTTGCGCCGTTGGTCTGAGGGTGGTAGGCGGAAGAGAGCTTCATGTTGACGCCAGTCAGCAAGTGCAGAGCCTTCCAGAAACGAGAGAGCCAGAGCTTGTCGTGGTCGGATACTAGATCGTCGGGTAGTCCGTTCTCGCAGTACCAGTTGTCGAGGAAGACCAAGGCGAAGTCTTCGGCAGAGCAGTCTGTACGTGTCGCCACGAATCGCATGTCAGCACCGCAGCGGTCGGTCATTGTAGCGATACAGTTCTTGCCTTCGTCTTCAGGCAGCAGCCCAACGAAGTCAATGGCGACACTCCCTCTTGCATGGCTCAGCATGTTGAGACGCTCACCGAGAGGTCGTCACCCTTATTGGGACTCATCGACGTCGAGGCTGGAGAGTTTGCGGCACTAAGGTGTGAGGTTTGCCAGAGGGAAAGCACAAAGGAAGTCCAGCGCTTAGACTCCTGGGGCATGGCGCGGCTTCGAAAGCATGTACAGTGGAGTGGCGCAGCGCTATACCACACGCACGATGTATAAAGAAAGCGACGCAGTGGTTGGAGTCGTGTAGTTCACTCGTCTCGACACTCTGTGGGCTCGAGCAGTAAAACGCGCAGAGGAAAAGAGATAGATTAAATGCACACAGCCGACCACCTTAAAAGGGGCCAGCCACGCGCGGAAACACACATGGACAAAGGGAGCGTGGCGCTTACAAGTACACTACATATTTGAGCGAAAAATATTACCTACGAGTTGGCTCCGAGGAATCCTACAACAACTGAGTACGTGAGCCATCACAGAGCCCCTCGATCCCTCGAGACGTGAGAGTTTGTGCTTCACCCGAAGAGGCGAAGGTTCTTCATGCCAACAAAGGACCAGGGGCCCATCACAGCTTCGACGTCAGAGCGAAAACGTTGGATGTCGTCCTTCAAAGGCAGGTTGCAGGCGTCATGAAACGGCATGCCGTGGCGGTAGAGAGACTGACACCATTCGCTGCTGGTGCGTGGCACCCGGGCACTCCGACGGGGTCCTCCGAGTAGATCTCCGCGAGTCACTCCCTGAACCACTCCTCATGAGAGGCCGTCCACTCATCGACCCAGAACCCAGCGAGACAGAACAGATCAGGCGAAGGCCACCATGACCTTGTCTCCCTGAACGCGTCCTTGGTGACACCGAGCAAGAGGTTGAGCTCATCATAGGTTGCATACTCAGCGCCGTAGCCCATGTCATAGGGGTACGTTCGTCCAAAACAAAAGAGAGAGGAGGAGGGCCCACAAAGGAAGTGATCCTCGAGATTGAGGGGATGAAACTCACGGACAAGGCGACTGACAAATGCGTCCATGGACAGGAGGGTGACGAGGTGAGGGCGGCATAGGAGATCGCGCACGCGCTGCTGGTACTGGAGCCAGGGGAGCTTAGTGGTGTCTGTGAGTGAGTATGACACAATGGGGTTGCAGTATGCCTCATCGAGGTAGGGCTGCGACAGGAGCTTGTACTTGTCGTTCGCGTTCAGCGGGGGCAGAGCTGCCCTTTGCTCAGCGAGGTACTCGTCTGAATAGACAAGCGTAAAGAGAATCCCACGCTCCAAAGCGAGCATGAGGACTTCTTTGACATTGCAGATCCGGTACTTGAGCGCGTAGGTGCGCAGCTTGACCTCAGCCAGAGGTTCGACGATGAGGATGGCGTGAGTGAGGATGTTCGCGTCCCAGGCCTTGCTGCCGAGGGCAAAGGCGGGAGGTTCACTAGAGCACTCAGCGCCTTGCAGCATGGACATGGCTTGGTCTCTGAGTTCCCACCAGACATGCTCGGGAGTTCGCCGAGGCAGGTACGGTGGCGCGTCCATGCGAGACAACAAGTCGGCGGCGGCATTGCGTGGTGGCTACGCATGTGTGGTCGCGTACGAGCGGTAATGCTGGCCGAGCAGCCAAGCAAAACTACCTTCGTTGATAACAACTGGGGAGTTGTGGCGCACGGCGAAGGGTACCTAAGCGCAGGAGCGGTCATCCCACGGGTATTACAGAGGCAGTCCATGCTCCAGGAACAGCAGAATTGGCACGAGTTCACGCTCAAGAGCGCGTACGTCAAGGAGATAGCCAACTTTGTATGTGGTGTACGTGCACCACTCAGCGATGAGGCAGAGGTCTGCTTCGTGGTCAATGGTCTGAGCACGGGTGTTGGGCGACATGCTTTGGAGCATCAGAGAGAGAGCGCCGACAAGCTTGAGCATCTGCACTTGGCACAACGACAGAGCTGCAATGACCTCAGTGTCACCACGTGCGGCATACAAGGCGCTGAGGTCACCCGTTGGCGTAATCAAAAGCGAAGGCAGGCTGAATTGGCTATTGAGGCGGGCAACGAGAAGGCCAGCACAGTCAAGGTGCATCCTCATAACGCGAATGGTGCGGCCATTGATGCAAGAGAGGATGAAATTGTTCATGAAGACGTACGGCCTGTGCATGTTGGCGTACACCCAGCCGGATAGATTGTCGGCAGCCATGAGCTCCTGTTGATCATCACACGGCACATAGCTGAGGTGGAGGTGTTCGAGGTCGAGCTAGGCCGGGTGATCGATGCACTTGACGATGGGTCCTTCAGGAGCCCCACCATGGAGCACGCCACTCATAGCCTGCTTGAAGCATTGGACGGCGGTTTGAGGAGCGATGTGTGATTTGTCACCCTGCAAGATGAGCCACTGCTCGCCATGGATGTTGTCAATGGAGTATGCTGCTAGTAAGGAATGGCAAGAGAAAAGTTCAGAACAGGAAGAGAAACAAAGGAATCGGCATAGCAAAGCGTGCAGACATAATGGCGAGACAAATACAAAGCAAGCTGGCGCAAAGAAAACGGGCAGTGTATGAGTGAGGAAGAAGACAAAGGGGACACAGTTGAGAAGACCGATAACCATAAAAGAAAACAATGGAGGGCGAGAATAAGTTCCACGGTCCAGGACGAGATGTGGGATGGGACCACGCACAGTCGTTCTAGGGTTGCCATTTCCAAACGGTGCTAGTTAGGGCTAAACACAGTGCTTCTTCTGGTAGTCATGCAGAACTTCAAGCACATTCCACAAGTCCCGTGCGGTCAGCCACAAGTTGTATAGAGGGGAGTATTCAACCTAGCGGACGGAATAAAGCATAGTTTGTCTTCTTTTGTTGTACCTGTGTCCTATAATGGAGTCAACTTCATATTCCTTGCTTACAGGTTCGAGCACCTGAGTATTGAGCATGTGGTCTCGAGGCCCAAACTCATTGGGTGACAAAGTGTACCACTTCAGATGCTGAATGTTGAAGACAGGGCTGCCCGGGTATATGTCTGGCAAGTAGAGTCAGTAGGTCTGAGGGCTGATTTGTTGCTGAACCTCAAAGGGTCCGATCCAGCGCTGTACAAGCTTGGCAGCGCCCTCACCTTTGCTCTTGACCCACTCGGGACTGTGGGGGTTCAGCAGGACAAGATCTCCTGGCTTGAACTCCAGCAACCAGCAACTATGGTTGTGTCACAGTTTTCTAATTCCCTACAGTTTTATTTCTTCAAGCGCCCTACATGGGGTCAGGGCTAGGGAGCAGGATTGGGATAGACGCACACATGCGCACGCAACACGGTCACATGATGGTCATGTGCTGGGAACGCTCAGATGGACTTTATCTTATCGTTCGGTTATCTTATCTGGATTAGATAGTGGCATCAGACCAGGGTAGATTAGATAGGAAGGCCTGAAACCTTAGCTGTGTAAGTAGTATAGTGTAAGCGGTCTGGGACGACTCATCACTCGGTGAGGACACGCCGATTGCTGAGCGTCTTCATCATTATGAAGTAGTCAGCGGGCCGAGGTAGGACGTGTCAGCGCGCGTCAGCCTGACTCGGCGCTCACTAAGCGCTTGCTCAGCGCATAGTGTTAAAGGTCCCGGGTAGTACCAGGGGTCCTCCCCTTCATATATATATATATATACCTGCCTGAGCTGGGCTTAAGTCCCCAGCATCATCAATCTCTCTCATCTTCACACTTGACCTACTCGCATCCCTTGCACAGTCAAGCCCACCCCACAAGCTACTACAGGTAAGTAGCAGGGTGATGTTTGACAGGTTGTATGCGCGAGCCTGTGCTTCTTGTGCTTTGGCGATAGTGTCTCACGCGCCATCTTGGTGCATCTGCCGCAAAGGAAGTTGCCAGCCTCCTGCGACTAGCTAACGTCTTCCTCGTGCGCTGCCAGTACCTCAAAAGGTGAGTGAGGCTTAAAACCCAACAGCAGCATGTACGGCGAGGCTTCGGTAGACACATGCTGGCGGCTGTTGTACGCGTGCTGAAGGACAGGTAATCATTCTGCCTATGAAGCTCGGTCTCCTGCCACGTATGCATGCAGCATAACCTTCAGTTGATGGTTGACGATCTCTGTTTGCCCGTCGTGCTGGGGGTGGTGCAAGGAGGACAGCAGCATGTCTGTCCCGATCAGGTGAGCAATTTCCTGCCAGAAGTCTGGCATCCACCAAGGGTTTCTGTCACTGATGACATTGTCAGGAAGACCGAAGTGACAGGCGATGTGCCAGACAAAGAGAGCGGCAAAGCCCTTGACGTTGAGCCCTCTCGTAGTAAGTATGAACTGAGCATGTTTGGACAGGCAGTCGACCACGGCTGTGGAAACCGGCTGTCTGCCGGTAACACTCGTCGGTAAGAACAGGAATAAGCTTCGTCGTTGCGGTGTGAGCTCGTGTGGTATAATACATGAGTGCGACATACCTTCGTCGTTGCGGTGTGAGCTAAGGAGCAAACGACGAAGGTGCGCGCGAGCATAACGGTTCGGTCACATAACGGTCACAACTCCCGTGTAACGCGCGTCCGCGGTTACAGACTGGTATTGCATTGTAATTGTTGGACTAAGGCAGGTGTTGCGGACCGAGGGTACAAACACCGCAAAAGGGACGGCAAACGGGGAGCACGACGACGAGGCGCGGTGGAGCGAGTCACGCAGCTAACGCACAACTTATTCAGCTGTCCGTATTGACCAAGATAATATTAGCGTTGTATTCTAAGGTACAAACTGGGGCTTACCTGTCCGTATTGACCAAGAGGTCGAGATGACGGACAGGCTACAGGAGCAGGGGTATATATACTACTGAGGGCTGTGCACGAACCAGGCAATCATGTGATGTGAAGGTCGCGCGTGTTTCAGAGCGCTTGGGATCGAAGGGCGAAACAGGTCAAAGATGCATCAGCGTGGCTGAGTATTCCGGGCCTTTTGGCGAGGCTGCGTTCGGGGAGTCATCAGGCATCATGGACTCGGCCCGGGGAGATCACGAGGCTACGTGCAGAGCCCTGGGGCTATTCTGACACGTGATGGGCTGGCAGTGACGTGCGTCAGGGGTGCTGGTGTCTGTGATGTGATGCGCCATCAGGAGAGCTGGCGTCTGAGCCAAGCACGTGCCCTGGGCGGCTATGACTCCGGATGCGTCGAGGGCTGCTTAAGCGCTGGATTAAACCAGGGAAAATCGCAATAAATCGGCGAAAAATGGGGCGGGACCGTCATATCCATGACAGCAGGTTCACGATCAGATCCATCAATATGGACTGGTACGGGCGGTATGGTATAGGATTCGGGGTGAGCCTTCTGTAACGCGAGAAGTTACGCGGCTTGGTCTTCTGGCAAATGTCACAACTCACACAGTACGCTAGGACATCCCGCTTCATGCGCAGCCAGTAGAACCGACAGCTTAGGAGTTCCTATATCTTCTCGAGTCCGGCATGCGCCAAGACAAACGGTGAGTTGTGTGCCTCTCATAGAACCTTCACGCGTTGATCTTGTGGAGTGCATAGGCAATGATGGAAGTCCGCATCAGCAAAGAACAGCAACCCTTGGTGGTCGCAAAAAAACCGCCGTTCGGCCAGGGGCAACACCGCGTTGTTGGCAGCCGCAGACCAGTGATCGCAGAAGAACAGAGCAGCTTGATAACCCTGAACCAGCGTGTCCCACCAGTCCGTGCTGATTTCAACGTAAACCGCGGGACAACAATACAGCTGGTCCCAAAGGTCCTAGCCATGTAGAGCAGACAGAGACGCCGTGTCATTGTTCGCAGCGGTGAGCGTGCGCTCGGCTGTGCTTGTTTTGGTCGGTGTGACATCCATTTCTGGTGCTACAGTGCTATGCCCCGCTTGTGACGTACGTTGACCGTCGAGACTGGGACGTCGAGGGCAGCTACAGCGGAAGCTAGAGGAACAGGGGTGTAGACAGCCGGACGGTCGAGTCCGGCCTTCGAGAGCGATGCAAATGCGATGTATACGGCTTTGTTTCGTGCTCCCAGTTCTACCAGGCCTGTCGCCGTCGGGCAGGTCGTAGAGGTTGGGGTGAAAGAAGATGATATTTCGTAGGCCTCGAGGGCGAGGCATGGACCTCGAGGGCGCAAGCATATACAAATACACTACAAACAATGACCAAAACAAGATAAGATGGAACCGAACTCGCGTGCTGCTCGAGGCTTATCTACGGCGCTAGCGCTCGTCACGCGCATCGCGACCGGCCGTCACAGAGCCCCCCAGCCTCGAGTAGGACGCGTGTCTAGTCGACGCGCACGCGGGTCGCCGGCTGGCCGTCCCAGTGACGACCGGTGTCGCCCCGGATACGCGCGAGCGCGCGGTGGACGAGGGCCGCAGAAGGCGGTGCGCCGTCCGCGGCGCGAGCGGATAACCCCATGCGCATGAGTTCGCGATTCCAGCGGTAGCGACTCTGCGGGGCTTGTAGTGAACCGTCGTTCTGGTAGCCGCGCAGGGTCGCTAGGAACCATTCTTCGTGACGGGAGGTCCACTCGTTGTCGTTCCAGTCGGCGTATCGGAACGCGTCCGGGCTGGGCCAGAAGAGCTTCGTGGCGTTCGACGCCGGACAATGATGCTTGCCGAGAAGCACATCGACTTCGGTGTCGTCGAGGGCGTCCCGAACGAAGCCCCCGTCCAAGACGTCGCCCGCTCCGTGGACTAGCACAGTCGCGGAGGGCCCTTCCGCGGCGCGTGGGGCAAGCTCGACGGGGCCGAACTCGAGAGCGAGACGCCACAGTATGCCACCCGCGAAGAGCGCGGCGACGGCGTGGGGTCGAGCCAGGATGCGCGCGGCGCGCTCCTTCCAGATGGCGAAGCTCGCGACGCGGTCCCGGGGCAGTACGAGCGGTTCTTCGACGTAGCCAGGCCGGAGGTACTCGGGAGTCTCAATAGGCGGAGCAGGAAAGCGAGGGCGGAAGGCGTCCAGGGCGGATTCGCGAACGTCAACGTGGAAAGGAATTCCCCTACGCATGGCCTCGGCCAGCACTTCCGTGACGTCGTCGACGCCGTACAGCCGGGCCCACGTGCGTAGTTTCAGCTCGGCTACCTCACTGAGGGCGAGGCGCCCTCTGGCGAGCAGCTGAGCATTCCACTGTAACCCCAGCATTGCTCGGGGAGGCGCGCGGTGGAAGCCCCAGATCGGCCTCAGGAGGCGGAGGGCGCGCACAAAGGAGTCGCCGAGCGTGGATTCGTCGTCGTTCATCGCGTCGTTGTCTTCGTCGGCTGCGACTGGTCGTGGCTCTTGGTCGGGCACCTCGCGCGCCACCGGGAAGGTGTGCGGGGCATTCGTCTGGAGTCGACGCAGCAGTGGCGTGTCGCCGGCAGTCTCAGAGGAACGAGGGTAGCGTGGTAACTCATGGGGTATCACGGCCTGTACCATGTCCAAGTAATTCTCCTCGGTCAGCTCCGGTCCTTCCCCCAGGCGCCGAGCGAGAGGAATCTTGGGCACGTATTCGTCGTCGACTGGGTAGTACAGCGGCACGTTGTGGCTGACGAAGTCGATGAGGGGGAGTCGGGCGTCGCGGTCGTCGCGCAAGTCGAGGAGATAGCCGATCTTAGGAACAGCCCCGAGGAACCAGCGATCCCAGTAGACTTGGAATCGAGCGCGTGTGATCGCGCGAGTCGTGTCGTCTGCCCGATCGTACGCGAAAGAGATTGCGCCGAGCAAGTCGAACATCTTGACTCGGGCGCGACGAACGCCGTTGAGCACGTTCACTGGCCCTCGCAGCTTGAGTAGCTCGTGGTACTGGTACCCTTCGAGCACGAGTTCAGCCGTGAGCCCAGTGAGCCGGCCGGCCATCTGTAGCATCAGAGCGGCGGCCGAGAAGTCGCGGGCGATGAGGGAAAGGATGTCGTCTCGGACCTTAGCGGGCTGCCCTTGCACGACGGCGTTCGCGTCGTCGAGGAAGGAGAACATCCATTCCGTTTCGGTTGTTCCTTCCTCTGAATCGGCGGCATCGGCGAGCGCGTGGACGACGTCCGGTGCGTAGCCCTTCCAGGGACGCAAGTGGTCGAACCAGTCGGGCTCCCAGTAGACGTATTCGAAGCGGTCCAGCTTATCCGCCGAGAACCGTTCCGAGTGGAAGCGGCGAGCAGCGGCGGCGGCGGCAGGACGTCCAGGGACCCCTTTGATCCTGACCCAGCGTTCGCCGTCGATGGTCTCGATGGTCGGACCAAGGCAGGGGTGTCGAGGCATGAGCTCGAAGGCCGTGAGGAGTTCGGCGAGGGTAGGTAACATGGAGGGCGAGCGGTGAAGAGGTAGGAGAGAGCGGTAGCGTTGCTCACCGCGGGCGTCGAGGAGGAGAGTGGAAGGAATCAGATAAGGAGGGCAGCGAGGGAAGGCGACAGTAGCAGAGAGAAAAGGAAACAGGAAGCGCGGAAACGAGTGGCACAGGCGGTTAGTAATACAAAGAATGCAGAAAACGGTCCGCGGAAAGGCTCCATCAGCCAGATGAGGGGAAATGGAGCCGGCCGCCAGTCACATCAGCCCATGCGCCTTGCGGTACCCGTACAGAATCTCCGGCGCGTTGCGCAAGTCGCGCCCCGTGAGCCAAGAGTCATGCAACGGCGACTGGCCGACCCAGCGCACCAGGTAGGTCATTGCTCGCTTGGCCTTATCGTAACGGTGACCTACGATCGCCTCTACCTCATATTCCTCAGAGGCCGGCTTCAGCACTCGCGTGTCATCGAGTTGCGCTCGGGACCCGAAGGCGGGGTCGGACCGGACGTACGGGCGTAGGTGCTGCAGGTTGAACACTGGGCTGCCAGGGTAATTGTCACCGAGCCGCAAGCGGTATGTGTTCGCACCGATCCTCTGTTGCACCTCGAACGGGCCTATCCATCTTTGGACCAACTTGGCTCCCTCTCCTTTGCTCTCCGCCCACTCGAGCGAATGCGGGTTCAGGAGGACTAGATCGCCCGGTTCGAACGTGAGATCGCGGCGACCGCGATTGTAGGACTCGGCCTGTTTGACCTGCGCCCTCGCGATCGCTCGCCGTGCGCTCTCGCGGTGCATGACCATGGCCTGCAGGAACGCCTGGGTGTTCGGACGACGCGCCACCGCTGGTAGGGTTTGCGAGGCGACGTCTAGCGGTGATCGGGGTTCGAAGCCGTATAGCAGGAAGTAGGGAGTGGCGTCCGTGGAAGCGTGAGTGCGGCTGTTGTAAGCGTGCTCCAGCAGCGGCAGCCATTTGGCCCAGGACCCGCGGTCGTCGGCCACGTAGGCGCGTAGCATGACTTCGAGTTGCCTGTTGACGATCTCGGTCTGTCCGTCGTGTTTTGGGTGGTGCGACGAAGACAGCAGCATCTCCGTGCGTAACAGTCGAGCTACCTCGCGCCAGAAGTCCGACGTCCAGCGAGGGTCGCGGTCGCTGACGACGTTCCAGGGCAAGCCGAACCGGCAGGCCACGTGCTTCACGAACAGTGCCGCGAATCCTTTCGCGTTCAGCCCTGTAGTGGTGGGGATGAACTGCGCGTGCTTCGTAAGGCGGTCTACAATGACCAGCACAGCGTTGAACCCGTCCGACCACGGCAGATTGACTATGAGGTCGAGCGATACCGATTCGTACGGCCTGGTAGGAATGGCGTGGGGTGTGAGCTTCCCGAAGCGTGAGAAGTTGGAGGGCTTGGTCTTTTGACAAATGTCGCACGACGCGCAGAAAGCTAGCACGTCGCGCTTCATGCGCGGCCAGTAGTAACGCTGGCTTAGCCAGTCCCATAACTTCTCGGGCCCGGCGTGCACAGTTACGTACGGGGACTCGTGAGCCGCGCGCATGACGGCGGCTTGTAACGCGCGGGGTACGCAGAGGCGAGGGCGGTAGTCCGCGTCGCGGAAGTACAACAACCCCTGCCCGTCGACAACGAAGCGGCGGTCGGCGGCCGGGCCCTCGAGGTTGTCGGCAGCCTGCGCGGTGGCCAAGCGGTCCCTGAAGGAGATGTCCGACTTGTAGCCCTCGGCGTACGCTTTGCACGCGGCGGCGTCCATCTCGACGTGAATCGAAGGGCGCGCTGCGGTCGCGGCCCAAAGCGTCGCCGCCGCGTCGGCGGGGTCGGAGCGACGGGACGCGCCTGCACGCGAGCTCGATCGCGGGCGCGGGCCGCCTGAAGAGCCACTGACGGGCGGCGGCGAAGGCGGGGCCGGCTCACCACCCCCCCCCATCTCCAGCAGGGACCACCGGGGCAGACGCTCCCGCGCGCGAGCGCAAGCGGGCGGAGCGGCGCAACTCAGTGCGCGAAGCAACGCGCGCATCCAGGATGTCGCCCCAGGACGTGGCAATGAACGACGCGCGCTGCGCAGGAGCACGCTCCGCTGCGGCCTCGGCGCGCGCAGCCGCGTCCTCGTTGAGCGACAGCGGTACCGCGGGGTCCGTGGCCGGACTGACGTGCGGGGGCGGGGCCCGTGGAAGACGAGAAAGGGGGTCCACATTGGAGTGGACGCGGCCAGGCCGATGGATAATGTCGAGGCCGGGCATGAAAGCCGAATAGATGGCCCCCCAAGACGCCAGGCGGCGGTTGGCATTCTCGTAAGTCTTTGCCCACTGAAGGGCGGCGTGGTCCGTGACGAGGATGACGCGTTCACCTTCGATGAACGGCTGGAAGCGGACTAGCCCTTCCTTAGCGGCAAGGGCTTCGCGCTCCGTTGCCGAGTACCGCGTCTCCGCCAGCTTGAAGGTACGTGACCAGTACGCGAGCACGCGCTCCACATCCACCGTGGTGGCGTCAAGCGTGTCGGCTCAAGCGCGGGGAATAGGTGGGTCGTCCAGCTTCGAGTTCAGCTTCACAGTCAAATTCGGAATAGGCTCACCCGCGCGGTGGAGCGCCGCTAGCCGCTCGTACATTTTCGTCCCCTTCAGGTCGCCGACCAGGATTGGCTGCACTTGTTGCAGGCAGCAACCCAGGGCCTCGTCCGACGCGTCCGTGTAAAGTCGGTACGGACGGCCTTCAATAGGATGACCCAGGACCGGCGCTTGTTGGAGCGCGGCTTTCGCGGCTTGGAACGCGTGCTCCTGGTCCGGCCCCCAATACCAGCGACTCCCTTTGCGTAGGAGCTGAAACAAAGGGGCGGCAATGCTAGCGTAATACGGTACGAAGGCCGAGAAGTACACGACCATACCGAGGAATGTCTGCAGCTCGGAGACTTTGGTCGGTCGAGCGAGCTCGAGAATGGCTTGCACCTTCTCGCGGTGGGTGGACAGGCCGAGGCGGGACACCTTGTGGCCGAGGAGCAAGATGGATTGGTAGAACAGATGACACTTCTTCGGCGATAAGGTAAGCCCCGCGGCCTCAATCGCGCCCAGCACGTCGTCCAGATGGGTGATATGTTCCTCATAGGTCTTCGAGTACACCACGATATCATCGATGTACACTAGGGCGAACAGCCAGAGATAGGGGGCCAAGATGCCTTGCATGGTGCGCTGGAATATGGACGGCCCGTTCGTCAGCCCAAACGGCATCCGCTTGAAGTGAAATAGGCCGCGGTGAGTCCGGAAAGCCGTCTTTTCGCGGTCCTCGTCGGCGAGCTCGATCTGAGTGAACCCCGAAAGAGCGTTCAGAGATGATAGAACCTGCGCGCCGCTCAGCGCGGAGAGGATTTCCGCCTGCCGAGGCAGTGGGAATTCGTCACGCACGGTTCCCGCGTTCAGCTTCCGGTAATCAACACAGAAGCGCGGCTTGCCGTTGCGCCATACGATCACGACGGGCGCGCTCCAAGGGCTGCGCGAAGGTTCAATTACGTCCTGCGCGAACCAAGCGTCCAGCTGCTCGTCGATGACCTGGCGCTTGGTTGGCGAAGTCGCGTACATGGGCACCGCAATCGGCTGCAAACCGTCAACGGTCCGGATCCGAGCTTTGGTGGACAAGTGCCCCAGCCGGCCGTCGAATCCGAACGCCTTCACGCGCCTCCGCAGCATAGCGAAGGCTCGCTCTCGGAGCTCGTCTGGCAAGTCCCCGACGTCCAGGATCCCTTCGAGCTCCTCGGACGGGTAGACGACGGTGTCAGGGGTTTCCGCCGTTTTAGGGCCTAACAACTCCTCCGAGGAGGAGGAGGATGCGCGCTGATCGTTGGACGGCTCGCCGCCCTGGGAGTTGGCCGTGCACACGGTTGCTTTGCCCAGAGGATCCACCACGAACACGCGTTCCTCCTGGCCGTGTGCTTCAGGGACGGCCGGGGTCGCGCCGTCCGCGCTCCGCGTGCCCTCCAGGGCGATGATGACCCGGGAGACGCGGTGCGCTGCCGCGACCATCGCGTCGCGGGCTTTGCCGTCGCGGGGCGCGTCGAGCACTTGCTGAGCGAGCGCGACTTCGGCGAGCACGTCCCCGGCGCGTATGATGCGCGGCTTAGCCGTGGTGTTTGCTACCGGTATCGTCGCGTGGGGGCCGCGCAGGAGGACATTCGGCAGCGCCAGCCCTGGTTCCTCCGCGCCTCCAAGCAACGCCTTTTCCACGAACTAAACCGCACCGTCGTCGCTAGAAGGTAAGGAGACGGGAACGTTTCGGCAGGAGTACGGAGCGATCTTGACCGACTCGCTCGCATGCGCCAGTTTACTTCGTCGGGCTTCGGCTGCCCGCTGTCGTACTCGCTTCGCCTTCGCTCGTCGGTGCAGCTTTGCTTGCACGAACGAAGCGAGGGCGTAGGCACTACCTTGAACGCGGCGATGGTCTCCCGAACGCCGTACACCCTGAGCGGTGACACGATACGGAGTCGCCCCGAACTCGACGGTTGTTCCGAAGTCCACGCTCCTTCGGACCGTGATTTCGTAGGCTTCCTGGAAGTCTTCGCCGAGGAGGATGTCGACCGACATGTCGGGGACGACGTACGCTTCGGCTTCGAGCTCTAGCCAGGATCCGTCCGGAGCTGGTACGAACACTGGCAGCCGTACGTACCCCTGGATGCACGCATTTTTGTCCGTCAGTTGCCACAGACGCATCTTGGTTCCTCGATGCAGTGTCGGGGGCTTTGTCAGGGAACGGTAGCAAGCCTCGGACAACAGCGTGACGTCCGCGCACGAGTCAAGGCGCAAGTTGAGGTCGGGTGAGTCGAGTTGTCCTAGTCTCCCTTTCATTGCTACCACCGACACTCCCACCGCGGACAGCCCCGGTGCGCGAGACCGTCGCGGCGCTAGGCGATGAACCACCGGCTCCCGCGGCCGAGGAGGATCTTGACCGTTCACAGCGCTTCGGCCCTTTGCAGCTCGTCGTCGCTCCTCGGCGCAGTCGTCGGGGGAGGTTCGCACGTCCTCCACGACGTAGGAGGCCGCGTAGGGCCCGGGGGCGCGGGCTTCCTCATCTTCCTCGTCGTCTACGCGAATCGGCGGCGTTCGGCCGCGCTCAAAGCGCAAAGGGACTTCGGCGGCCGCTTCAGCTAACCCAAGAGCTTCGAGCGTGCGGCTCGCCGTGTACACTTCGCGTTTGAGGCCCTCGTCGAGATACAGAGACATGGTAGCGTGAGTATTCAGCGAGTCGAAAGCGGTATTATACATGTCTTCAAACGAGGCGTCCGTAGCCTCTCCAAGGTGCGCAGTCTTCCGTCCGTACTTCGCCTCCCACATGTTATACCACGGGCACTCTTTATCCCAGTGGTTCGCGCTCCCGCAGCATTTGCAAGGCAACGGCGGGGGCTTGATCGGGCTCTTCCGGTCATCGCGCTTTGCGAAGGGGTAACCGCCCTTGGGAGGAGGTCGTTGGCGTTTGGCAGCGATGGCGTAGACTTCCCCGACGACTGGGTGCGGCTCGTCACGCACGTAGTAGGCGGAGGCCTCCGTCTCCTCGTCCTCGAGGAGCTCGGGTTCGTTAGGCTCGTCGGCCCCCGGGTCCAGCGACGCGACGTGCGCCGTCGCGTGGGCGGCCGCTGACCGGGGTCGGAAAGGCTTCGAGTCTCGCGGCGCGTCGCGGCGAGGGATCCGAGAGATGGTGACCCCGTAGTCGCGTAAGGCGTACCCGAGGTTCTCCTTGGTGAGTACTGACGGGTTCGAGGTGCAGACCGCTTCGATGAGCTGCGCCTCCATATCTCGGATGCGAACCTGCAGCTCCATCACGGACGGCACTTTCTCGACGATCAGGATATTCCGCCATGCCACAGGGGCCTTCGCCATGACCTCGCGAACTTCCTCGGGCCCGCCCACTGGTACGTGCATCATCATCCTCGCGTACATGAGGCGACGCTGAACGAACTCGAGCGGGGTTTCACGCGGATGGCCCTCCTGACGGAAGTGCTGCAGGGAGTACTCGGAGTCGCGGTCTTGCTGCCAGCGGTCGCCAAGATAGTACGTCTTGATCGCCCAGAGGAAGTTACCGTAGTATCTCTTCATCCACGATTTCCAGGTGGACGTGAGGGTCTGGTACCAGACGCGAACCGGCGAGTCCTCCTTGAGGCGAAGCCATAGGTGGTTCCTGATCTGCCAAGGGACGTATCCGTCCCCTCCACAGACCTCCTGGATGTTCGCGAACCAGCGGATAGCCGTCGTCGCTTTGCCGTCCCACTCGGGGATGTCGTCGGGCCGCAAATCGTTCTTCATTCGTGGAACGAGGACGCTCGGCATGTTGAAGTAGGCGTCCCAGCCGTTAGCGTACGGATTGTTCCCGGCGGGAGGTCCGCCTCCGCCCCCTCCTCCTCCTCCTCCACCACCTCCGGGTGGATAGAAAGGGAAGTTGGGGCCGCCAGGCCCTCCGCCGCCTGGTCCTCCGGGACCGCCGCCTCCAGGGCCGCCGCCTCTGGGGCCGCCGCCTCCAGGTCCGCCGCCACCAGAGCCGCCGCCACCGGGGCCGCCGCCTCGTCCGCCGCTGCCGCCGCGTCCGCCGCTGCCGCCGCGTCCGCCGCCGCCGCCGTTGCTTCCGCCGCCGTCACCTCCGCCGCCGTCACCTCCGCCGCCGCCGGAGTACCCACCGCGTTGCTCTCCGTAGCCCTCGCGCTTGAAGTGGTCGCCATCGTGGGCGTCGCGAGCATGCGGAGCGCCGTTTCCGGTGCGAGGGGCGCGGAATCCGTCGAATCCCGCGGCCCTCGCAGGTCGGTCGTCGGTGCTGTCGGGGGCCGACATGGACGTTCGCGACTCGGGCTCACGGTAGGCTTGCTGCACGGGCACCCTGTGCGAGAAGACGTCGAACGCCGGAGGCTCGTCCGGGAGTCTGCCATCGTAGCCACGAGCGGCCTGTGGAATCGGAGGGGCTCGAGATTGGGGACCAAACGGGCTGGTCACCGAGGCGAGACCGTGCAAGACGTTGCGTTGATCTAGGTGGATGTTGTCTCCCGGCGGCATCTGCTCGTACAGGTGAGGAGGGACGTCGCGAGCGAGGTTCCGAGGGAACTCTCTCGGTTGCGCAGTGGAACGTCCGGACGAAGAGTCCTGTTCCATGGCGCGCCTCACTTCACGTTCGGAGGCCGGCTCGGAGGCGGAAGACTGCTCCCGCCTGCGGCGCTCGCGATCCGTGGAGGAACCCGATGCCTGTCTAGTAGCGTCGGCCTGGTCGTCGGGGAAACGGAACCCTGAAGCGCCGATACTGGTTCGAGTGAGATACCGTAATTCTTCCTTCTTGTTCGTCGCGGAGTTGTAGCCATAGGGCACCGGGTCGTGTTCCGGCTCCCGGTCGGGGAAAGCAGCCCGGAGATTGGGACTGACCGGGAACAACTCGCTCAGAGTTGGTTCATCGTCTGCCCTGGGCCAGCGATCCATCTCGCGGCGATGAGCCGGGACGTGCTTGACGAATTCGAGCAGCCGCCGAGCGATGGGGGCGTCAGGCTCGAAGGAGCTGTAGACGTCGGGGGCTGTGCTCGACGGCGAGAAGACCTGCTCGTTCCGGGCCTCCTTGACGTATTTCAAGACAGACTTACTGCCTTGTTCCAGGCGTTCGCGCAATAGGGCCCAGTCGCCGCAGAGCTCCTCGAGCCCTCCGGCGCCGCCTAGCGTAGGTAGCAAGTCACTCTTAGGGTCGAGGCGGTAATAGCGTCTCGTGCCCTTACGTGTGGGGACTTCTTGCGCGAGGGCGTACAATAACGCCTGCAGTTCGTGCACCGCCGTGTCTATGAGTTGGCGCAAATTCGGGCGTAGCATGAAGCGGGGTCGCAGCCCATGCGACACCCCTAAGTCGACGATATCATTCTGAGTCAGGACCTTCTTGTCCACCAGTCGTCGGACCGTCGCGCTCAAGGACGCGTTCGCCGAGCTGGAGCGCAGGTACCCGAAGTACAGTGCTTCAGACTTTGAGCGCGGGACCTCCCGGTGTTCGTCTTCGGTGAGGGTGTCCGACTCATAGTGCTCTTGTGTGTTGTTAGGTGATAGGTTCTCCGCCTCTCCGGCAGACGGACTCATCGGAGGAGTAGACTGATTCGCGTTCGGAACAGGTGGCGTTGCCCTCCTGTCTCCGGCCGCGGATGGGCGAGGGTTGGTAGTAGAAGTAGATTCAGCCCGCGAGGTCACTCGGGGCGGTACTGGCTTGCGATACTGAGTATCGGCGTACTTGGGCGGTTCTTTGTCCACTAGTCGTGGAGGATTACGACGACGAGTGGTTCCGTCGGTGTTACGGCTGGTAGCCGCGCTGACCGGGGAAGGAGTATCCAGGTCGTCGGCTTCGGCTGTAGAGATCGACGTTCCCAGTGCGTCCACCTCTGTGACGTACGTTGACCGTCGAGACTGGGACGTCGAGGGCAGCTACAGCGGAAGCTAGAGGAACAGGGGTGTAGACAGCCGGACGGTCGAGTCCGGCCTTCGAGAGCGATGCAAATGCGATGTATACGGCTTCGTTTCGTGCTCCCAGTTCTACCAGGCCTGCCGCCGACGGGCAGGTCGTAGAGGTTGGGGTGAAAGAAGATGATATTTCGTAGGCCTCGAGGGCGAGGCATGGACCTCGAGAGCGCAAGCATATACAAATACACTACAAACAATGACCAAAACAAGATAAGATGGAACCAAACTCGCGTGCTGCTCGAGGCTTATCTACGGCGCTAGCGCTCGTCACGCGCATCGCGATCGGCCGTCACACCGCTGGTGCGGCACTCAAGGCGGGTAACACAGGCGGAAAAGGGAGCAATGGAACCCCCCCCCCACACCCGTAGATGCGGCCGTCTCGGGCTCGCGGCCTCGCAGGCGCTGCAGCTGGGTGGATCACTGCGGGCCAGCTGCAACCGCCACGAGGACCTCGCCACTTGTTAAAGCGGCATATATCGCCCGATGTGCTGGCGTGGTGTTTGCCTGCTATTCTGCAGCGCTGGTGGTTTCAGCATTCAGCCGAATGGCAGGGTTGGATACCTCACACGGGGAGACATGGGCAGGTGGCACACGTGGAATGCGCAAGAGCAGGTCCATGTTTGAGTGGACCTGACCAAGCCAATGAACAATGTTCAGGCCAGGGGCGTACACAGAGAACATCACCCTCCAAGCTGCAAGACTGCAGTTGGCATTCTCATAAGTCTTTGCCCACCACAGGGCAGCGTGACCGGTAATGAGTATGACCTTTTCTCCCTTCAGGAACGGCTGGAACCGCACAAGCCCTTCTTTAGCTCCAAAGGCCTCGCGCTCAATAGCTGAGTATTGGGTCTCAGCACTTTTGAAAGTGCGCAACCAGTAAGCGATCACCCTCTCGACATGCACGACTGTGTCATCCAGCGTGGCACTCCAGATATCAGTAGCAGACGAGTTGTCAATTTTTGCCGGCAGTCGTGTGGTCAACTTTGGGATCGGCTGCCCGCTGGCGTGCAGCATGCGCAGTTGGTCATAGAGCTTGGTACCGGCCAAATCCTTGACACGAATTGGCTGCACTTGCTGAAGGCAGCAGCCGAAGGTGTTTTCCAAGGTGTCCATGTATAGACGATACAGGTAACCTTCCATTGGGTGCCCAAGCACTAGTGTTGCCGCCGGCGCGGCTTCAAGCCGCAGAGCCACCCAGCCGAGCCGGTCTTCGAGCCGAGCCGAGCCAGCCACTGAAGAGCTGCTCAAGCTGCGGCTCGAACGGCTCGAGCTGTTGCAGAACGCGCAAAACGTGAGTTCGTAGTAACTCTATGCGGTAGAGATACCCTGGGGTGGCCCAAACGAATGAATAGATGTCATTGTATTACTTCAGAGCCCTATGAACCCCGTGGGACACCCCACACGAGCTCTGCGTGCAACACGCCGCATCCGCGACCGGCTTGGGCGCTGGACTTCGTAAACAGGCGCCCAAGGTGGCCGCTGCTACAGTGTCTTGAGCTGGGCACATTCGGGGGGAGCCCACTTGGTCAAAAATATTCAAACAGGCTTACCTATTGATAGTATGCTTCTAGCGTGCCTCCCTACTGGCGAGAAAAGGCTCAGTCGCTTTAATCCTTCGTAGAGGGTTAGAGCCATGGCTCTACCGGCTGGCTCTGGCTCAGCTCAGCTCAGCTTGTCCCAAAATGGCAGAGCCATCAAAAGCCGAGCCATAGCCAAGCTGAGCCGAGCCGCGGCAACACTACCAAGCACTGAAGCCTCCTGCAAGGCCGGCTTTGCCGCCTGACAGGCGTGTTCCTGATCTGCCCCAAGTATCATGCAGCGCCCTTACCCGTGAGTTGGAATAACAGTTCTGCGATGCTTGCATAGTAGAAGATGAAGGAGGAGAAGTAAAGCACTATGCCGAGGAAGGTTTGCAACTCGGACAGGCAGGTACAGTAGCCGCCAAAAATAACGCACAATTCCAGGCGCTACCTGATGTGAGCCTTTGCACTTCATGCACGTGTCACGGCGCGCAACTCCGGAGCCCGGAAAGCCTTGCGGACATTGGAGTTTGGACTCCACATTAGCCCCGGTTCGCAGGCAACCGCTTCGCGGTACAAGACTTTTATCCTTCACCACATGCTCTCATCATCTCTAAGCGTTATCGTTCATCTGGTACCTGAACTTTTCCTAGTTAGGTAATGATAAGATCTCCGTACCCTCCGGTTCATCTCCATGATCCCCGTAACTCAGTAGTATATAAGCTCCCGTACCCACGCTTGTCACTTGAGTTCAGATATCGATTTTGGTCCCCAGACTTGTCCTGTACTCACTTCTGTCTCGTCTCTATACATCTCCGTCACTACATCGGAACTCCCATTCCGATCTTCTCCACTCCGCTCCGCAAATCCCAGGCACCGCAGTATCGCGAGTGGCGCAGCCCTCTAAGGCTGAAGCCGACGCCGTCCGTTCCTCGTATCCGGAGTTACATCTCCGGTACTTCCGACCTCTGCCTACTCCGCTTTCTCGCACCTTGACAGCACGCGTAGAGCCAACATTTCTGTAGTGATAAATCTAAATATATTACGAGACATAGCTAATGATACTAGCATACTCAATCCCAAAGAAATCGTTTGTGCGCAGCCTGTGAAGTGCGCAATGCTCCAGACGAGGGTGAGGGCAAGAATGAGTTGGCGCCTAGAATTGTGCATTATTTTTGGCAGCCACTGTAGGTCGCGCCATCTCAAGCATTGCCCTCACTTTCTTGTGATGTGTCGATAGCCCGAGGCACAACGCATGGTAGCCCAACAGGAGCACGGAGCCGTAGAAGAGGTGGCACTTGTTGGGAGATAGAGTGAACCTGGCTTTCTCAATTGTGCCTAGGATCTGGTCGAGGTGAGCGATATGGTCTTTGTACATCTTGAAATGGACGATGATGTCGTCAATGTCAATCAGCGTGAAGAGCCGTAGGAATGGTGCTAGAATAGCCTGCATTGTGCGCTGGAAGATGGACGGCCTGTTCCGCAGGCCAAATGGCATCCTACGAAAGTAGAACAGTCCTCGGTGTGCATTGAACACCATTTTTTCCACGTCGCCCGGATCGAGCTCAATCTGAGTGAAGCCAGACAATGCGTCCAGCAAGGAGAGCACTTGCAACTCCTGACAAGGCAAAAAGGATCTCGCTCTGCCGAGGTATGGGGAATTCATCTGGGATAGTGACTACGTTCAACTTGCAGTAGTCGACACGGAACCGAGCCTTCCCAGTGCGCTCCAAGAGCTCTACGAGGCCTTGATTACCCCTTGCGCGAACTACTTGTCGAGCTGCTGGTCGATGACCTCCTGCTTGGCAGGTGACATTTCGTACATCGGCACAACTATAGGCTCAACCGCTTCCTTTGTCTGGATTTTGCATCGCGTCTTGAGGTGCCCCAGATGCCCATCGAACTCGAAGGCCCGTATGTGATTCTTTAGCATCGTTCAGGCTGAAGTCCGAAGGTGCTTGAGTATGTCGCCTACGTTCAACGTGTGTTCAATGTCGTTTGAGCTGATGACGTCTGTGGTGGGCACTTCAGACATTCAGTGGCCCCAGAGCTCCGGTTTGGATGAAGGAGTGGGCGAAGTGCCGCTCATCAGCACGCAACGTACATGTGCAGTACTGTTGGGGCCAACGCTGAATACACGCACATCATTGTCAGACGACAATGGTGAGGACCCGCTGGTGGTCACAGCAGTTGCGCATATGAGCGCCGCCATCTGTTCAACGTGAGCAACCATGTGCAGGTAACGGACTTCATTTTGTGGAGCATTAAGCAACTTGGACAGGTTGAGAAGCTCGCTGAGGACGTTGTTGTGCCATATTTGGAGTGGCCGCACAGTGGGATTAGCGATAGGAAGGTGAGGGTCCTTGTTCTCAATTAGCGTGTTCAGAACCACTAAAGCGGATTGTAGCTGGAACCCCAAACATGCTCTTCTCTACCAGCCATTCGTTCCGACTGAAGAAGTCTCTGCCGATTGGTACGCGCACACATCAACTGACAGGGATGCGAACGTCAACAGCCCTGCGAACAGGCCTAGTCTTTGCGCCGGCAGCCACTCACTTGTGGTGGTAATGGCTGTGGTTGTGTCGATGCGACTTGGCCTTGGTGAAAGACGTGATCGCAACTGCGCTTCGACGTAAGCGAGCAAAATCTCCGAAGCGGCGAACCCCTTGAGCGTGAGCTACGGCCTTCGTCCCTCCGAAGCGCACGTGTGTGCCAAATTCGAAATTCTAAGCTGCGCTCGATGGTGAGCTCGTACATGCGGTGGAAGTTTTCACCCAGAAGCACAGGCGCAGACATGTCTGGCACAAGGTATGCTTCGAGGGTGAAACCCAACGTTCGTCTGTTCGCAGCATCGATGAAGACCGGCAACTGGACGAATCTGCTCAGAGAGGTGTTTTTATTCGTAAGCTGCCATAGCTTCATTTGTAAGCCTTGTCTCAGCGGAGGGGGCTTGGTCAGGCTTTAGTAACATGCCTCAGAAATAAGGCTGATGTTGGCGCACGAATTTAGCCGCAAGTCCACCAACGGGTCACGCAGAGTGTTCCGCTGTTCTCGAACAGTAACGACGGAAACCCCTATTGCTGACATCCCGGCTGGTGAGTACCGGCGAGAGGGGACCCACTCAACGTCGCTCAAATCTCAAGGACTCGCTGAGGGTGGCTCAATGTCATGAACAGCCGGTGCATCCTGAGTCGCGTTTTCTTCAGCAAGTAGCGCAGACAGAAGCTCGACAACGTATTTCTGCGTGACTTCTCTCAGAATGTCTTCTTTAAGCACGTCTTCTACCGTGACTTGGTAGTGGCGCTCCAGGAGTGGCAAGCCTTGTGGGCGGTTGATCAGCTTGGCCAGATTGTGGTCTCCGAGTCACTTTCATCCTAGGTATGTTTCACGACTCAGTCCTTCGTCAAAATAAAGGGAAACGGCAGCCTGAGCATTAGAGCATCGAACACACTATCATACATGAGATCGAAATGTAAGTCTTCCTGTGACTTGGTGAGATTGACTGATTTTCCCCACCCGTACTTCGCGGACCACAGGTGGATGTGGGAACATTCCTTGTCCTAGTGGTTGGAGCTACCACAATACTTGCAAGGCGACGGCGACAGGCGCACAGTGCTCTTGATGTCGTCGCGCTTTGGGAACGGATACCCGCCCTTCGGCGGGGGTCCCTGGCGCTTGGTGGCGGTAGCGTACACCTCGGCGATGGCAGGGTTGTCTTCCATCTTCACTTCTGCCGGCTCCTTCGGTGCAACTTTGTCATAGTCAACATCGAAGGTTAGCACGGCATGGGTAGCGGCCTGAGGACAGAAACACTCAGCATCGGCATGACAGTGTGTCTCCATGTCCAGTTCTTGCAAAAGAGCCGGCAGCAAGTTTTTGGTGATCGTGGCGGCACTTAGTGAGCAGTGAGCTTCGAGAAGTTATTGCTCCATGTTGCTGACGCAAATTTGCAGCTCCATGATGGTGTCCACGGACTTGATGACTATGATGTTCTTTCAGGCAACGGGGGCATTTGCATGATCTTCCAAACCTCCTTGGCTTTGCCAACCAGAACGTGCAACAGCATGCGTGTATAAGTGAGCCTACGCTGGATGAATTCAAGAGGGCTCTCGCGTGCGTGGTCATTCTGACAGAACCGCCGAAGCGCGTATTCATTGACTCACTCTTGTTGCCAGTGTTCCCTGAGATAGAGCGAACAAACTGCAGGCAAGAAGTTCTTGTAGTAGAGCTTTCTCCACAACTTTCACGCGTCGGGCAGCGTTTGGTACCAAGTGCGCGCAGGCGAGCCTTCCTTCAGCTGCAGCCAGAGATGCTGGCCCAGCTGATACAGAGCATAGCCGCCATTGCCGGTAACCTCCTGTACATCGGCAAACCACCAGATTGCGGTCGTGCGTTTGCCATCTCACTCAGGAACATTGTCTGGCCGCAGTTCGTTCTTCATGCAGGAGATGAGAGCAGTGGGCATTCTGAAGCACTCATCACAACCATTCCCGCCTTCGTTATACAGTGGTCTGCCGCCTAGCGGTTCCCCAAGCGGTCTCCCCCAAGGTGGCCCTTCGGGAGGTCCTTGCGGTGGCAGACACGCATTGAGCCGCTGTACACACTCGCTGACGAAGCAAGGCCGTAAAGAATATCTGCGTTGGAGATGAAAGCGTACTGGTCTACGACAGGTGGCCGCGCCCCTTCTAGACAGTCTTCGATGACGAAGCTGGAGATTGAGCTGAAATGCTGGTCATTGTGCAAGGTCTCGTCCTGCCCGAGCGTCTCTCGAACATTCTGCTCAGACTGATTGTTTTCAGGGATGTCCTCAACGGGAGAGGCCTGTAAATCTTGCTCCTTCTGAGGGAGAGACCAGGTCCTACCTGAGTAGCTGATGCACTTCAGATACAGTAGGGGCTCTTTTACGCTGTCAAATGTGTACAAATAGAACCTCTGGGCCCTCCTCTGGCTGCCGGAGAGGAAAGGACTCGTCAAGCTGACTGGGCAGGGAGAATACCTTGTGTAGCGGTTGCATCATGAAAGCGGAGAAGTTGGTGCTGTTGGAGCGAGCATGGCTAGAGAGGTACGCAGCAAACTCGCGCATGCAGATGTCGAGCATGGTGTTCTCCTCAAACCTTTCATATGTCTCAGGGTTGGTGCTCACTGGAAAGCTGACTTGTTCGGCTTTAGCTTCTTTGACGTACTTCAGGATAAATTTGTTGGCGCGCATAAGGCGTTTGCACAGCCGGCCATCCATGTAGCCTTTTTGTAAAAGAAGCTAGTATAGTAGTAAGTCGTTTGGCAAAAAACACTACAAGGGGTAGCTGGGCCAAAAAGAGAGGGACTTCTTTTTTAAAAGGCATATGTTTTTCCAGGGTCATATGTCAGAAAACTAAACTTGTAGAGAACATAAAAAATATCATATCTCTCATTGACAGGGACCCCTCCCGATCAAAACTGAGCCCACTGTTCACAAAATACCCGCCGGGAGCCGGCAATGAAAGCATTTGGCGTCCTAGCGCCACTAAGCTGGATATCTGCCCAAAACAGAAATAAGCACCATAGGCGAGAATTTGGCTGGCAGAGGTATTCCTGCTGCTCTCCTACTCCCTCCAGGGCCAGGAGCATAAGGTAAAGTGGTAGATACCGTAGTTAGAAGGTATTGTAGTACAAACCCTCAGCTGTGGGGGTGCTGCAAGAGATACAAATATATTACAGAATTAACTGGGATTTTGACGATTTTCAAATGCGTGCATTGAGGCCCCCTTGGGCCTTTAATGGCGTGTGAACAGGGTACAACGTGTCATATAGGTACTATAGCATGGGGCAAACCCATACGGAAAGCTCCAGGTCAATCCTAGGGCCCGGCAATATCCTGGGAATTATGGTCGAATTCCGGGGAATTAATACGCCAGGGACGGGGGTGTCATGGGTGTGATGGCCCTGCCCTATTTTTCGCCGATTTATTGCGATTTTCCCTGGTTTAATCTAGCGCTCGAGCAGCCCTCGACACATTTGGAGTCATAGCCACCCAGGGCACGTGCCTGGCTCTAATGCCAGCGCTCCTGATGGCACATCACACCACAGCCGCCAGCGTCTCCGACGCGCGTCACTGTCGGTCCATCACGTGTCAGAACAGCCCCAGGGCTCTGCGCGTAGCCTCGTGATCCCCCTGGGCCGAAACCATCATGCCTGATGACTCCCCGAACGCAGCCTCGCTGAAAGGCCCAGAATACCCAGCCACGCTAATGCATCTCCGACCTGTTTCGCCCTTCGATCTCAAGCGCTCTGAAACGCGCGCGACCTTTACATCACATGATTGCCTGGTCCGTGCGCAGCCCTCAGTAGTATATATACCCCTGCTCCTGTAGCCTGTCTGTTATCTCGACCTCTTGGTCAATACGAACAAGTAAGTCTCTGTTGTATGGTAGTCTACTACGCTAATGTTATCTTGGTCAATACAGATAGCTGAATAAGTTGTGCGCTAGCAGCGTGACTCGCTCCGCCACGCCTCGTCGTCGTCGTCCCCGTTTAGGGTCCCTCGTCCGGCGTTTGTACCCTCGGTCCGCAACACTGTCGTAACCATCTTGAGATTCCACTTGTAATTTCTTTACCATTGAACCCTTGGATAATTGCAGTACCCTCCAATGTTGAGCCTCGAGACAAACATGTATATACTGATTGGTTACTTTTGCAATTTTGCAAGTCCACTGCATTGTATGCCCTTGTCCTGCCTTGTGAGTTATAGTCAGTCATTGCAAAATTGGGTACCAACGGAATTTGGTCACGATAAATGCTTAGTGTTTTTCCGTTTGGCATCATACATTGAATGTCTTGCTGTGTACGGTTAATGGGCACTACATGCAAAGGGAGTCCTTCAAGCTGGATATTCTTAGGAGGGGAGATTAATTCCACAAACACAGTTCCCAATTGTAACTTACCAGTGTCATCTACTGGCTTTTGAAATCCAGCTGACTACACGCGCTTCAGCACCATTGGTAACACAGCATTCTGTGGCAATGCTTTTCTTGATCATCACAGGAAGTCCCTTACAAAAACGAAGAATTCCTGGATGGTTATCGCTGCAGCAATGTGATAGGTTTCACAGAGCATCTTGTAAATAAGGATTGATATTATTGTTTGACCTATGAGGATTTACCTTTCGGGAGTTTTTGCGTTGCTTTTTTGACTCTGCCTTGGTATCAGATTTCCACTGATCCTTGCTGTAAAATGTTTGCAATGCGCTATTACACTCCTGAGCAAATTGTTCTGACCGAAAACTGTTGATTTTGTCTCTGTATGCATTCCAGGAAGTAATAATGGAAACATAGTGGAAATTTGGGTCAGTTAGTTTTGATTGGTTGAGATGCCTGCCAACAATTCGGGATCTAAGTAACTGAATATCTGTTTGAGTACAGGCTCCATATCGCATACGCTCTAAACATTTACGCAGCTTTTGGTCACCAGAGGTTAACTCTTTTGTCGCATATTTTGTTTCAAAATCACCACGGTAGTAAATTGATGCCACACTGCACGGGCAATAATAGTCTTTTGCTCATTTTCAGAGTGTGTACCATGGATAATGGAGGTGGGACCTTCACTGTACAGAGACTTATGCCATGCAATAGGAGGTAGCTGCGCAAAATCTCCTGCAGCTATGATATTAATCCCTCCAAATGTCTCATTTGGCTTGTTTCTGGCAAGGGACATTTGTTCACAGATTTGGTAGAATTGCCCCAAGTCAATCATGGATATTTCATCTAAAAATACATACTCCACTCCTTGCAGATTATCAAACGCTGTTTGTACAGATTTGCTATTTTGACCACCCTTGTCTTTGCTATCATATGCAGTAAATCCTAAAATGTGGTGATACGTGGAACCGCCTATCAGTGCAGCAGCTGACCCTGTGGGAGCCATGCAAATAAATCTGTAACCTTTCTGTCTCTGGTTAAAAAAGGCCATCAGTGCCTTAATCACTTAAGATTTTCCTGTACCTGCCATGCCGCCAAGATACATCTTAAGCTGCTCACCAGAAGGCTTGCAAGCATGATTAGCAATAATACAAAATGCTCTACGTTGCTCACAATTGAGTGTATAAGTCTTGATAATATCATCTATTTGCTCATGGTCACTTTCAGATGGTGGTACAAAGGAGTTGTCCAGATAACTTTTGTCAATAACTTGTACAGTATCAGGTTGGGTGTTATTTTGCTGTACACTTTGCGCTTTAGCTGCTTTGACTTGGTCGAAACGTGCATTCATTATTTCAGCCCTTTTAGCTGCTAGTAATTCTTCCCCTTGTCTAGTGGTGTAATTGTCTGGAGGGACAAACTCTGAAGAATGTACAGGTGACGGTAGATCTCCATTGACCTTGTTCATAGCACCTGCTGTATGCATTAATCTTTCTGCATCCTGCATTCTGGACAATCTTGTAATATGGCCTCTTGACCATTCCTGATATTCCTCTGCTATATCTGCTAGTTGTTCATCTGTAAGGTCATTTAAAGTATCATAACCATAGCGTGTTGAGTCCAAGTATTCCTGTGTTTCCTCGTCAATATTAGAGGGCATATAGCCAGTTGCTATGCCCTTCTTCCTTGCAGCTGAAACATTATCTCGTGCATCATTACACTCATAGTGAATATGAAAATACTTCATAATATCAGACTGTCTCTCTATGAACTCATGGCCTAAAAATGCAGCATCCCAGCTATTCACTTCTGTCTTCAAATCATGGCCAGATCTCCATGGCTTAAACAATGTAAGCATTGTCATGCAATAGTTTTCTCTACTGTCTTGATCTTTTCTTGGCAAGGAGCCTCCAATGAAGTTTGGTACTCTAGCTTCAGTTTCAGGACACAAACGCACTTGATGTGTATTGTATTGAGGATGTGTTTCTGCAAACAGTTTCCAAGAGCTGGAATATTTGATCGACTTATTATATCCATCTGAAAGACCATCTTCTGAGTTGAATGCATGATTGACGCTATCAGCTATGCTTTCAGCATCCGTTTCATCCAATTCTTCAGTAGTATCAGTGTCTTTGAATTGTTTCATGGACTCCATGAGTGTGCTGTATTCTTGCGAGAGCTGCTCACTTTTCTTTGCTGTCTTGAGAAGATCCTTGATATGATACACGTTATACAACACGAGATATGTGTCTAGTGCTTCTAGGTGAGAGGCGTTCTGCTCTGATATCCACGTTTCATCTCCATAATCCCATTTTACTAAGAACTGAATTCTCTTGCCCTTCCACTGATGACTTAGAACTCCGTCAACTAGCCACTCTCCTTCTTTTTCACAACCACAGTATTTTCCTTGTGAAATTGTGGATTTTGTGGCCCTTTGTATCCACTCATATACGCTGACATTCTCGTATTGTTCAGGCCTGTGTACATAGTCCATAACAGGGTTGATTCCAACTAATTTATTATCATGTGCAGTTAGTACAACCTTTTCCCTGCTAGTCACTGGATTTTCACTGTTACTGCTTTGCCATGCTTTTCTGACTTCAGAAACATGGCTTTTCCAGTAGAACCGCTGGAACTTATGACTGGTGTAGTGATCAGGATGCCCTAGTAGATACATACATGCCATTTGCCCCCCAATTTCACTTTGAGAGGTAAGAGAGTTAACAATTTGGATTAAAATCTGTCTTGCTTTAACTGCCTTTGATTCTGATCCTCCTAACAGCTTGGACTCACGTTTGAATATGTGTCGGACTGCTTGAAACATGGTGTGTGTTTTGAGAGGTGGTTTTGTAATACAATCTGTTGTATAAGCTATCACAGATTTGATAGCTGTACCAGGTAACAAGCTGGTGACATCTGTGTTGCATCTGAGCAGGTACGTCAGAATAGGTGAAAAGGTGTTCATCATTGCTTCGCCTTTCTTCAGATTGAGAGCACCCGTTTCTGGGTCTATCTGTGTTTCCAAGAAAAGGGCTCTTGGAAATTTAGCCTTACAAGTACCATATTTATTGTTCTTACAGCCCTTGTTGCATGAGTGAATATTTGACAAAAATAGCAGTTCATTGACAGTGTACGCAAATCTTTCCCACTATGTCATACTTGCTTTGCAATCTTGACAAAGATGCTGGCATTCCGGTTGACCACATGATAATACTGTAGGTTCAGGCAAAGTAGTAGTTGGACGTGGTCTTTGAGGATCTTTCTGCGTAGTCCTCTCTATATCATCACCCACTTCAGTCATGGTTTTTTGAAGAAACTCCCCACAGTGCACGCTTTCCAAGTACGCCACCATTTGTCTCTGAAAATTTGATTGTCGATCCAATAGCTTATCCCGGATCTTCTGAGGTGTCAGTGAGTTTTTGAGCCAGATAAGCATGTGCATATGCAGCGTTGATCTACCTTGTTGCTCAACTGTTCCATAATAGCCTGATGTCTTACCATATAGCCCGGGATGCGTATTATTATATCCCAAGACATGTTTGATAAAAGCATCAGACATGAATTTGAAAAAGCGTGCACCTGCCACAGGGTTGTTTGCTATAAGATAGAACCTCTTATCACTTGTGAAATTGTTGGGATATATGGCATCATGGGAGCCTGCCAAATATATAGCAATAGAATGCTTGATGTCTGCTGGAGCAAAGGTAATAAACCAACTTGGAGCTCCTAAGTAGGATGTTAAAGCCCAGATTTTGTTTCGCATATCTTTTCTATTTGTAATGGAGCCTGGAACGTGGGTACCAATATAGTCAATGTCATTCAATATTCTATAGCACTGCTGTTGTTCAGGTGTTAGCTCTAATACTTTGACAGGACCTTGTTCCACTTTGTCTATAATGTCCAACAGTGTACTCTCTTTTGTATTAAGCAGCCTGTCTGCTATTTCGTGAAAGTGGTCTCTACGAGTAAGCAGATATCCTCCCGTGACACTTTTCTTGATTTGTTCATGATTGAATGCAATAAGAGGGAAATAAGAATCCATTTGAAAGTGTTTATCATGGTACATCAATAAATGGCGTTTGTGTGTAGTCTCAGGAATAGATTCCAGTGATTTATTGTTCCCTATACCTCCAAGGCCATAGGGAAACAGCCAGGGAAACATTTGTGGGTATAGTTGTGGGTTGTTGTAAATACTTTCTGGAACCTCCTTATGAGTGATAGCCAGAGCTTTACCATCTTGCTTGAAGTGCTTCAGAGCTTTATTTCTTATTATCCCTTGCTCATCTTTATCCAGCAAGTCTGTTAGTTCATCTGATGTCAATGTATGAACAGTGAAAGGACATTGGCCCTCTAATTTACCATCTTCTTCCTTATTATCATTCACTGCCATTGCTTCGGAGTCTTTTGTTGCCTCTACTTCATGATAATCTACAGCAACTGGAGGGGAATCCTCAGAATATTCAGACAGATTTACCTGTGATATTTCTATATTTGCATAGTCATAATGGTTTAGCTTCAGCCACTGTAATGCTGATATAACTCTATTTTTCCGGATCAAAAATGGAGTTTGTTTGTAATCCTCTGGTGTTGGCTTTGTAGGGCTCATGTACAAGAAGGCCAATACCTCATCCAGGTCATCCCTGTTAGGTGGCAGAACAGAGTAAATTTTGGGCATAGGCACTGCATGACAGATTGTGTTAGCTCTCATCTTGTGCATTTTAGATTTACTAACCCGAATCACACAGTAGTTTCTGATCACCCTTGAAATAAGCAGCTGCTCAGTCCAAGACAAGTCCTGTAGTTGGGATGAAATCTGGCCAAGCCATAGTCCATTTGCTAATGCTTGTTGAGGTATTTTACCTTGATTTAAACATGTATGGCATTCAGTACATATATGCTTACATGTAAGATCCATAACAGGGCTGTCAATGTCTTCAATTGGATCATCTTCTGAGAACCGCTTTTTACGTGTAATTCCAGTAATACGTAGTGACTCCAAAAGAGCAGGATTTACAGTAGACAGCAGGGTCAGGTTCTGTATATTGCTCAACCTTCCACAAACAGCACAACCATGTTCTTCAATACATTCAAAGGAGGTTTCATCACAAAATCCATTTATAATCTTTGCAAGAAGTTGCTCAGTTGGAGGTGGAGGTGGGAACAAGAAATTTTTATATCTTTCTTGACTGTACAGACTTCTTTGCTTCTTGAATTCCTCGTTAGATGCCTTTTTATCTAAGTCGAAGCTCCATGTTTCTGAGCTATGGTCAAGAGCATGTCTTTGGTGGCATGCTGACATGTCTGAAATAGGAATTGATAAACGAGGCACACGATCAAAAATATGTTTGTCTGCCTCATGGATATAACCAGCAATCCTATAGGACTTATCCTGCTCAACGCTGGCATTAGAATCATATGCCAATAGCTCAGAAGCTGTCCAATTCTTCTTTGGTTTGTTTCCTTTGGCTCCCCCAATCCATACCATTTCATCGCCTAGATTTTCGCAAGCTACAGCCTTGGACAGCTTTCTTTTATGTGCCTTCATTTGTACACTTCAGGGCATGTAATTGAAAGCAGTATAGAGAGATGTGTGGCTTAAACTAGGCAGGTAGGGCCAAAAATTGGCGGGTACGATTTCTTCATGAGATTATATCCAGTTTGGTATGTTTTTACAGGGTTACTAGATTTGAGGGCAGTTTTATTAGTGTATTTGGTATGGTTCCTTGGGCTTATCACATCCCAAGGCACAGTACTACAAGATTACCCTTATTCTGTTCAAAGTACAAAGTATACTTGATACTTTATACTTTGAACAGAAGAAGGGTAATCTGTTTTCCTTGTCCTTAATAAAGCTGTATGAGATAAACAAAATGCCAATCACATAGTATACATGTGTGCAGTAGATGAGAGCTCAGTTGACTCTGACATAGAGACCCAAAATTAATTTCCGATTATTTGGAGCTGATAATAGTTGAGTAGGTGTAAATTCTGTAAAGTGTTTTTCATATCTATATGTACGACCAAGTCCAATGCCATCATTGTACCACACTATGCCTTCAGCATCCACAATTCTGGATGTAAAGTGATAGCCTCCGAGGTATACAAATCCACAAAGTCGATACTGATATGGATTTAGCTCAAGCAGCAATGTCCAGTCAACTGTTACTCTTTCAACTTTGAATCGTAAAAACAGCGGCATGGATTGGAAGGCTACCTGTGTTACCATGAGCTCATTACAAGTTATACATCTGGTGTTGCTGAGTTGCCTTGTGTTAGCTTTCATCCATTGTGCTGGTGTTCTGTGCTGTGGAGACCCTTGCATTATTGCTTGCTTTGTCCATCTATACCTCTGGCAGTGTATGAGTATATCAGCATAGGACAAATTCACATTTCGGCTGATGTCGTGGATGACATTGCATGATCTACATTTCATCTGCTTGTAGTGATAATCAGCATTTTCCTCAAAGGTACGTCCACAAAGCATATTGATTTCGGTACCATCATCGTCATTGTAGGGAAAGTCATTTGGATTCTCTGCATGTAATAGTGCCCGGATCTGATTTCGTGCCCGTTCAACAGGAATATTTTGGGCATTCCCTTCTGTATATACAGTGGCTGCAAAAAATAACGCAATTCACTTCAAGGGGCTTGATAAAACATTTATTTGAGCATCAATAGTGCTCATATTTATAGCAGTGGACTATTATTAATGTTATACATCCTTCTACCTATATTGACCCATTTTTACAACATTCAAGCTGGCCTCCTTTAGCAGTTAAATTGCAATAAAAGATGCAAATATCAATTTACATATATTAGCTGTAGCAGTCAATGATGAGCCTCAGAAATGGCCAAAAAATTTGATCATGTACAGTATCATCCGCACTAACTTGCTTTTGGACGAAATATCAATTACACCACTGCAGC
This sequence comes from Phanerochaete sordida, assembly GCA_019973155.2. Taxonomy (NCBI): domain Eukaryota; kingdom Fungi; phylum Basidiomycota; class Agaricomycetes; order Polyporales; family Phanerochaetaceae; genus Phanerochaete; species Phanerochaete sordida. The sequence goes on from BPQB01000074.1 coordinate 61,843, forward strand.
ACGAGTAATTTGCTCATTACTCTGCCACCCAACAGTTGCAAATTTCATTATCATTGCAGTGTCATCATTATTACTTATTATAACCTGCTGAGCTGTACACTGTTACAAATGGATCTCTTGAGCCATATCATGCCAGTGTGCAAAGAATTTATGTAATTTACAGCTATTGAGAATATATTGAGAAATGTGCTTATTTCTGCAATGTGTAAAACAATGCATTGCTGCATATATATTATGAGTACAATAAAACTTTTATGCGTGCACATTGTATGGGTAGCCAGCTATGCATACAAATATAAGGGGAATTTTAGAAGTCCTTCATCACAGTTTATGAGCCCAATAGCAAATGACCAAATATTCAAGCATTTGATTTTTAACACACTTGATAGAATCCCCATCATTACACAAACTTAATTATATCATACCATTAGCATCACACTACCACTCACAATTATTGTGGCTGCTAAACAATAAGCAGAATATGCCAAAATAATGTTTTGGTTTTAGCCCCAAACATGAATTGCGTTATTTTTTGCAGCCACTGTATCATCCACAGTTCTTCTGCCAATGGTATTTTGGCAAGACATTGTTGAAGATGTGGTTCTGTATTAGTCCGCAAGGCATGTAGCATTATTGAAAACAGAGAGTCATATGCACAGCTTTGCCTGCTCCAAATAAATCCCCATTGATGATGCTGCACAAGCGGAGCATGTGAAGTTTTTGTTTTTTTGCTCTTCTGAGCTTCTTTTTGTGGCCCAGACTCGGACTTCTTGCGCTTTTTTGTGGGTTTCTTATCTTCACTTAGTGCAGCTAAAGCGATCGTACCATGTGCTTTAACATAATTACTCGGACCATGTTTGGATTTTTGCTTAGTTTCTTTGTTGGCCTTGTCTTCTGTCTTGTCTGCAGCTTTCCGTTTCTTTTTATCATCAACAATAGTCCAGAGTGGGTCTTCAGGGGGATCTTCATTGTCCCAAGGGTTGATATATGACCACTTCAAATGTCCAGGCATTTACGATTTCTGAATGAAATGAAGAATCGTCTTTACGGGTGACAGCTTTGGGACCTTTTCAGCACCGTTACGAACCTTGGCCCTATGCGTGGGAACTTTGTTTGTTACTTCAATACACAATATTTAATCTCCGCTTCAATTCATTACAAAGTTTGTATTGTAACTTGGCCGATTTTTTCAGCCTGGTGTGCTTGGTCTTTCAAGTTGATACTGCATCCATGCATAGATATGGACCTCAACTATGCATCGGTAACACTTAGCTGCTTGGCTTGCTCAATGAGCCCATGCAATTGTGCCTTCTTTTCTGAGCACTTAGGTCAAGTGTCACGTGCCAGCACAGAGGCCTCACTGAAAGGTGGCCACATTGTTATATGTATACTACAAGTAGATAGTGCTCATCAGTAGCTTTCAGAATGTGTACATATGTTGCATAATTTCAACATCCTTGTGATGCAAAACAGAATATAGCTTATAAGCCTAGCGCTTAACAAGCGCCCACCAAGCGCTTACCTGCTGCAGCCAGAGGTCAACATGCATTCAAACTAGAAATAGCCTTGCTATGGACCTATACACATATGTTAAGTCTTGCATACCAGTCTATGGATCCAGCAGCTGTATGCAGCTGTCTATACAGTAATAATTGATTAACGGACTAAATAAATGTACTACAACCCCAGGTATGAAGCAGTATCTTTATTGTTGCTATCAAAAATGGTACGTTGCACACAAGATTGTATGTGTACTGTTCAGAATGATAAGTAGCAAAATTCCGAGATTTATTCACGGCTTACAGTAGCATTTTACTGGGAAAATCTTCAACTTGACGTGATCAGCTTAAGTGCATAATCCTACATACTGCAAGGTCTCAACTACTTATGCAATACTATATACAGTATGCAAACATGTTGCTGAGATCTAGTCACATGGTATATCTGAGTTTTGCAGAAGCATACACTCTTTGAGATGAAGGCTTATTTTGAGCGCAATGGCCAAGTTTAAAAGGGTATCAGTAGCACCAAGCACATGCAAACAGTGCCTGTTGACCATAGCCGCATAGTTCCAGTATCTCTAGGATTTTGCTTGCATTCTTAGAAGCTGAAAAGGGCTCCAGCCCTCTGATGTTACTTGTTGTTCTTGATTACATTACACAGAATCATGTGCACTCTTTGCTACAGTGCTTACTAGCCTGGGTAATTCAGCATTCTGGCCTAGCGCAAGAGTGAATAAGCATCAGCAGGGCAACAAGAAACATCGTTTGGCATACTAGAAAAACACGGAAACCATCTGCAGACCATGACACTATGTTGGTCTGGCATACATGAAGCTTTCTCACTGAGCAGCAGCTTGTCGACTACAGTTCTGTATTCAAATGATTAGTCATTATGGTCTGATAATACAGCATGCACTCATAGTTATTAGGCACTATATGCTGTGGACCAATGGCTGGTTGTGTAAAGCCACAGACATGCAAGGTGGTTAAAGGTAAGTGCTTATTTCTAGTGCACTTTGCCAGTTTGAAACAATGGTGATGTCATCAAAACTATGCACACAGATCTTCAGATTATAATTATATTTAGCTGCTATTACTAACATTTTACACAAGCCCTGATTCTTGGAATTTTCAGTTCCAGTACAGAAAACCTCTATTTTGGCGGTGGCTGCCCAATTGGATCATCATTGATAGCATCAACAGTATGCAACATGCACCTCTGGATTATATTCTCATTTTTCCGATATTTGTAGCATTTTGTGTGGGCTTGCAACTACTTAAAAGCCCCAATATTGGTGTGATTTCCTGATTGAGACACTGTTGATGGCATCAAAACCGTACAACCAGCACCTCTGGATTATAATCTCATTTTTCCCATATTTGTAGCATTTTGTGTAAGCCTGCAAACACGTAAAAGCGCTGGTGCTGGTATGCTTACCTAATAGGACCACCGCTGATGGCATCAAAACTATACAACAAGCCTCCCTGGAATATACTATGATTTTCCCGATATTTCTAGCATTTTATTTGAGCTCTCCAGGGCGGAAAAGCCCTGGAGGCCTTCATTCTTGCTTATGCAGCTCCGATCACGTAGGGAAAGTGCGTACCTCCCTGAGGTACGCGTTTTCCCTACGTGATCGCTGGATGTAAGCAAGAACAGGGGTCCCCACTACATTTCCGCGTTTGGGAGCTCAAATAAAATGCTAGAAATATCGGGAAAATCATAGTATATTCCAGGGAGGCTTGTTGTATAGTTTTGATGCCATCAGCGGCGGTCCTATTAGGTAAGCATACCAGCACCAGCGCTTTTCACTGCGGGGGTGATTCGATGTTAGCGGGTAAAAACATGGCGAAAACATGCAGAAAACAGAAACCATGTTTCCCGTAGTGTTTTCAGCAGGGACATGGTGAGAACATGAGAAATGACGCACCGGAAGACATTCACAATGTTTTCCAGGGAAACATTGTGCATGTTCTCCGCATGTTTCTGCTCCGGAATCATGCCGGGGAATTGATTGAATGTTTTCTGCGATAACATACTGAATTTATGCGATAATGTACCCGTTATGTTTACGCTGCTTACATTTTGCTCAAATGGAACCATATATAGTATGTTCTCTGCATGTTTCTGACGGAGTCGCATAACATGCCACAAACATGCATTGATTGTCATGCGTGAACATGATGAAAACATTGAATCCCGTGATCTATGCTCAATTTGGTTAGAGTCATACCTCATGTTTCCCTCATGTTCCTAGCAGAAACATGCGGTAAACATGCACAATGTTTCCCTTGAAAACATTGTGAATGTTTCCTGGTGCGTCATATCTCATGATCTCATCATGTCCCTGCTTGGAAACATTGTGAGAACACGGTTTCTGTTTTCACGATGTTTTCATCATGTTTTCACCGGTTAACATGGAATTACCCCCGCAGTGTTTACGTGTTTGCAGGCTTACACAAAATGCTACAAATATGGGAAAAATGAGATTATAATCCAGAGGTGCTGGTTGTACGGTTTTGATGCCATCAACAGTGTCTCAATCAGGAAATCACACCAATATTGGGGCTTTTGTATCTCTGCAAGCTTGCATAAAATGCTATAAATATCAGACAAATGCAATTATAATCCAGGATTGCTTGTTGTATAGTTCTGATGTCATCAATGGAGCCCCAATTGGGAAGCTACCGCTGAAATTGAGCTTTTCTGTTGCTGGAGGCCTATATAAAATCCCAGAAATATTCCATGCCTCTCATTGTCTTATAGAAGTGGGCTAGATGCAAAGCTGATGCTATCAGCAGCTGAGCAAGTGAGGAACAATGCTTAGAACATGTATGTCACCAAGTGTAAGCCAGAATAGATGCTCTAAGATGGAACTCCCTCTATTAGCCCAAGAAGGGGTGCTATAAGCGGTGTTGGGTTGTAAACATGGTTCAGTGTATACTCCAAACCTGGCAGGCACGCTAAATGAGTGTTTGTCACTTATCAGTGTTCAGGTTACATTGAACCACTGCTTAAGCTGCCTACTGCTGATAGCTTAGTTATCTGATTCACCTTTAGCAGTAGAAGTAATGCATCACTTCTGGGGCTTGACCCAAAGCTGTTATGTATTGCTTTGCAGTCTTCCCCATAATGCAGGGTAAATGAGTGGATAATAGTAAAAAAGCGCACCTGTGCAGAATTGAACCTGCAGCCCTCTGAAAAATACCTTTGCTATCAACCGCTACACTACTTGGAATGGCTTTCAAACTGATGCTTTTAGTGGTGAGAGATCTGTGTGTAAGTGCAGCTCACATCAGGGGTGTAGGGCTTTGGAGCTTTGGGGCTTTTGGGCTCTTGAGTTTAGAGTAGAAGGGTAATGTCTGCCCTCTCTTGTCCCGACTTGCATGTACTTGCACATTATGCGACTCCTGCCGGAGTTAGGCTGCGCATCAAGGAATGGAATTCCAAGTCAACATCAAGAAATGGTGGGAGTTCCTCTGTGCAAGGGTGAGTGTCAGGTAGAGCAGTGTATGTCAAGGAGTAGGTGTATAAGGTGTGAGAGATGAGGACTGATACAGAACTGGGACTGGGACAACGATGGAAGACGAGACTGTGACTGGAATGACGAGGTAAGACAGCCTCAAACACAACAAAGGTTCCTCGGTGACACAAAGCCCCTCAGCGATGGGGCTGTAGCTGAACTAGACTAGACTAGACTAGACTGGACTAGACTGGACTAGACTGGACTAGACTGGACTAGACTGAAATGATGAAGGGCTTGCTTGCACTCTGAGAAGTCTGTATTTGCGGTGAATGTCTGTTTATTGAATGCACCGAGGTGCCATTTAAGTACTACAGCCACTCAGAAACTGCCGAGGGACTGCGCAGCGCCTAAGGCACTCGTGCTCAAACACCTCATGCAGGCCCTCCTCGCTGCCCCTGCCTACCTCGAGGCTCCCAAATCTTCCAGTCTTCTGGTGTGTGCCTCAGAGCTTTGCCTGAAAGCGACTGCGTCCTGTGCTTCTGTGTTGAGTATGTGCATCGAGGTGTCACACCTTGAGCGACCATATGCCAAGTTGCCGCGCTTGTGAGAGGCATGGCGGAGCTGCACCTCGAGGCGGCTTATACCGTCACACTAGTATTGCTACTAGCCAGGCAATATTACCAGGCTGAGATTATAGTGAAACCACTTTCATCCATACAGTATCTCAAAACTATGGCTTTTAGTTCTGACATCTTGTCTGAATCTGAGAGCTCTTTCTCTTGACTTTTGTAGCTCTCCATACATTTCAGTTGGCGTGCTACCTATTGCACTTTCACAGTCTGTTCTCTTGTTCCTGGCTCACTGAATAGCTTCATCAAGGAGCTCTCTGATGATATCAATATGATCTCTCTGTATTCTCTTTTTGTGGTGCAACATTCTTAAAATTGAGTGCTTATGCTTTGTGCACTCTCATGAAGAAATCGTACCCGCCAATTTTTGGCCCTACCTACCTAGTGAATTTGGCACATAGTCCGCACCTTTCCATTTTCGATAGCTATGCACAAGTTGCCTTCTGGATATACCCCCTACAGTGACTGGAAGCTTGTTGCGGTATTGTAAGCGGGTTATTTCATTCAAAATTTCCAGCTCCCTGAACTCTTGCCTCAGTGATCCGTTGATGCCGTTTCGAACACAGGTAGCGTCAAACCCTTGAATAATTGCAGTTCCCTGTAGTGTGGACCCTCGTGACAAGCAAGTGTACATGGAAAAGTGATTTTTGCAGTTGTTCAGATCAATCACGTTGTTTGGCCTGGTTCTACCTTGTGCACAATAGTCTGTCATAGCAAAGTTAGGATTCAAAGGCACTTGGTCACGAGCAATGTGAATTTCTTTGCCATTTGGCATTATGCATTTTATGCGCTTTGTGTAGTGATGGATAGGCACTACGTTCAAGGGCAGACCCTCCAATTGTACAGGTGTAGGTGGTGATGTAAGTTCTACAAACACAGTTTCCAAGTGTAGTTTGCCAGACTCTGTGTCTGGTTTAACTTTCCAGCCAACCACTGTAGCTTCAGCACCATTCGTTACACAACATTCTGTGGCAATGTTCCGCTTAATCATGACCGGTAGTCCTATGCAAAGATGGAGTTTCCCAGGATGACTTTCAGAAACCGAATGAGACAAATCCCAGAGCACTTCTTTCAGGTGCGGATTAATTTCGTTATCTAAGCGTTGAGGGTCTACTTGGTGTGTCTTCTTGTGCCTGCTTTTCTTATCCTCTTTTGGGTCTGCCTTCCACTTGTCCTCGCTGTAGAATGTTGTTAGAGTCTGATATGTTTCTTCTGCAAATTGTTTGGACTTGATCTCATTAATCCTGTCTCTATAAGCGTTCCAAGAGGTGATTACAGAGACATGATGAAAATTGGGATCACTGAGATTGGGCTGATCTGGTCCAGTTCCTACCACTCTGGAGTTGAGCAACTTGATGTCATCTGTGTTGCACATACCATATCGCATTCGCTCAAGACAGTCTCTGAACTTTTTGTCGTCTGATGTCTGTGATTTTTGCCGCATGTTTTTCTTAAGGATTACGACTGTTGTAAACTGGTGCCAAGCTGCTTTGCCAAGATTTACTTGTTGTCCATAGTTTGCATTTGTTGTATGTGCCTGACTTTTGGGCCCTTCTATGTACAAGGCCTCATGGTTTGCAATGGGAGGTAATTGTGCAAAGTCACCTGATACTATCATGTTAATACCTCCAAAAGGGTCATCTGGTCGGTTTTTAGCCTGGCACATGCGTACTGAAATTTCGTAGAATCTCAGACAATCCACCATGGACAGCTCATCAAAAAATACATATTCAACACCCTTCAGGTTGTCCATAGCTGTTTGTATGCCCTGCCTGTTGCTCATAGTGTTCATAGATTGCTATGGATTTATGCCCAATATGTGATGATAGGTAGATCCTCCAATTAATGCTGCAGCTGAACCTGTAGGTGCCATACAAATGAACCTATGCATCTCGTTTCTTTCTTTGAAAAAGTGCATCAGAGCTTTGATCACTTGTGACTTGCCTGTGCCTGCCATCCCCCCAAGATACATTTTCAGCTGTTCTCCGTTGGGCTTAGATGCATGGTGTGCAATAATTTTGAACGCTCTAGTCTGGTCCCTATTGAGAGTAAATTGTTTTGCGATGTCTGACACCAGCTTCTTGGTTTCTGGATTTGGTGCTTCAAAAGACTCCTTGAGATAGCTTTTATCGACAACTTTCACCTGATCATGATATGGGTTCTGAGCATCATTGGTGTTGTTTGTCTTCTCTGGGATTTCCCCATGTTTGGCTTTGAGAATTTCAGCCCTCTTGGCACTTAGTAGCTCATTCCAAGCTTGTCCTGTCCGTTCATGACCTTGAACTTTCATAGTTTTTGCGTCCTCGTTTGGATCAGTATACACATTCTTCAGTGCTCCAATATTGCGCATTAGCCGTTCTACATCTTGCATTTTTGTCAATCGTGTTATGAATCCTGATGACCACCGGCCATACTCTTCTGCAATTTCCTGCTGTTCTTCAGCTGTCAAAATATCCAAAGCTTCAGCACCGTAGTACATAGTGTCCAAGTGTTCTTGAATTTCGGTGTCGATAAAAGAAGGCAAGTCAGAGTTTAACCCTTTTCTGCGAGCTGCAGCATAATCGTCCCTGGCGTCGTTACATTCATATCTAATGTGGAAGTACTTCATAATTTCGGACTGCCTCTCCTTAAATGTATAGTCTAGAAAAGCCTCGTTCCAAGACTGGTCCTCTTGTTTCAGTTCCTTTCCAGTCCTCCAAGGCTTGAAAAAAGTCAGCATAGTCATGCAATAGTCTTCTCTATTACCTTGATCTTTTCTAGGCAGTGGTCCTCCAATGAAGTCAGGAACTCTTGATTCTGATTCAGTACATAACTTGACATGATGTGTTGCATATTGAGGATGTGATTCCGCAAACAGAGTCCATGATGCACTGCGCTTTTTGGGGCGCTCTGCCTCTGTGTCAGATTCATCTGAAGCTATTTTGGTTTTATCAGAGTCTGATTTCACGTCTTCCTCATCAGAGTCCACTACAGTTTCATCATCTTCACTGTTGTCATGCAAGATCTTCTCATCCACGTTTATTTGCATCTCATGAAGCACCTCAGCATGTTCAGCTTCTGCTTCAACATCACTTGTGGACGTATCTCTCTCCATTGGGAATAAAGATGTTTTTGGAAGGTCAGCTGGTTGTGTTACTCCGTGATATGCTAAATATTCATCAAGAGCATGCAGTCGTTTTGCAGCAGTCATGGAAATCCAGGTTCTATCTCCTGCATCCCACTTGACCAAAAATCGTAGCCTGCTTTTTTGCCATTGGTGAGATAGAATTTTTTCTACCAACCATTCACCTTCTTTTTGCACCAACTCCATTTTGCTCCTGGGAATTTTGTTTTTTGTAGCCAGTCGGATCCAGTCGTACAAAGTCACACTTTCGTACTCTGGAGGTCTGTGCATGTAGTCAGAGGTCGTGCCCAAGCCAACCATTTTTTTGTCATTGGGAACAAGCACTACCTTTTCATTTGCAATGATATTTTTGTCGTCCTCCGACAAGGGATTGACTGAGCTCCATGCGTTTTTAACTTGGTTTACAAAACTTCTCCAGTAGAACTTCTGGAACTTGTGGCTTGTGTAGTGGTCAGGATGATCCAATAAATACATGCACGCCATCGGACCACCTATTTCACTTTGTGAGGTCAAGTTGTTGACAACCTTTACAAGAATCCGTTTGGCTTTAACAAATTTGCTATCGTCGCCATTCAGCATGGTTGACTCTCTTCGAAAGATATTTCTCACTGACTCAAACATTGTATGAGTTTTGAGTGAACTTTTTGTGACATAGTCTGTAATGTATGCAACCACAGACTTGATGGCAGTTCCTGATAAAAGGCTTGTTACATCAGTGTTACACCGAAGCAGATAGGATAAAGTTGGTGTCACTGTGTTTAGCCATGTTTCGCCTTTTTTCATGATTAATGAGCCTGTATTGGTGTCTATCTGAGTTTCAGAAATAACTGGGCGAGGGAATCGTGCTTTGCAAGTGTTATATTTGTTCAATTTGCATCCAAAGAGACAGCTGTGCACATTGTTCATAAATAGAACATTGTTGACTGTGCTGATAAACCGCTTATGCCAACTCTGTGCTGCTTCGCAGACTTTACACAAGTGTTCACAGCCGCCTTCACATGCTGGTGGCATTGGCTCTGGCAATGTCTGGGATGGATCACAGTATGCAGGGTTATTATCCCGTTCCTGGAGTATCTCTTCTGCAAGTTCTGACATGGTTTTTCCAATAAATTCTCCAATGTGAGCTGCTTCCAAGTACTCTACCATTTGCTTTTGAAACGTTGACTCTGGATCCAAAATTCTGTCTCTAATTTCTTGGGGGGTCAGAGAATTCTTGATCCAGATTAACATGTGCAAATGCAATGCTAAACGGCCTTGCTGCTCTACAGTCCCATAATATCCTGCTGTTTTTCCATACAAGCCTTCGTGATCACTATCACAGCCTAGGACATGTTTAATAAAGGCATCTACTAGGAATTTGAAAAATCGGGCACTTGCTACTGAATTTGCAGACATTAGTTTCAATCTTTGACTCTGAGTGTATGTGTTGGGAAAGATGGCTTCTTTAGAGTCAGCAAAATAGATCGCAATAGGATGTTTTTCATCTGCTGGAGCAAACGTAATGAACCAACTAGGTGCTCCAAGATATGATGTAAGTGACCATATTTCATTACGCATGTGCTTCTTCTGCGTGTTGGAGCCGGGAACATGCGTGTTAATGTAATCAATATTGCTGATCATCTTGAAGCACTCTTGTTCTTCAGGGCTTAGCTCCTCAAATTTTACAGAGCCGCTCTGCAGTTTGGTAATCAGAGGTAACAGCATAGATTCTCTGGTGTTCAACACACGGTTTGCTATGGAATCAAAGTCTGACTTTTTGGTGAGTAAGTATCCTCCTACATTACTCTTTTTTATCTGAGCATGATTGAATGCAATCAAGGGAAAGTATGGATCTTGTTGGAATCGCTTGTCATGATACATTAGTAAATGCTTTTTGTGCAGCTGCTCTGATATTTGCTGTTGTCCACGATTGTTTCCTAGGCCTCCTAATCCATATGGAAACAGCCAAGGGAATATCTGAGGATATAACTGTGGGTTGTCATATATGCTTTCAGCATCTTCTTTTTCTCCAATCCCAAGTGCCTTGCCACCTCGAGCAAAGTGCATTAAGGCTTTTTGTTTGATTACTCCTCTTTCATCTTGATCCATCAGTCTTGTGAGCTCATCAGGAGTCAAAGTCTGCACCGTGAACGAACATGGACCTTCTTCAGTACCTTGATCTGGCTCACTGTCATTGACTGCTGTTGACTCTGGATCCTTCGTGGCATTAACTTCTTGATACTCAACAACTACAGGAGGAACATCCTCTGGATATTCATCCATGTTTTTCTGTGAGATCTCAATGTCCTGATAGTCTATGTGGTTCAACTTCAGCCATTCTAATGCGTCAATTACTCTGTTCTTGCGTACTAACAAAGGTGTTCTTTTCCAGTCACCTGATGATGGCTGAGATGGACCCAAATACAAAAAGGCTAAGACCTCGTCTAGTTCTTCTTTCTTGGGTGGTAACACTGACATAATCTTAGGCATTGGTACAGCATGGCAAACAGCATTGCAATGCATCTTGGATTTTCTGGACTTATTGACTTGGACAACACAGTAGTTTCTGACAACTTTGGATATTAAAAGGTGTTCTGTCCATGACAAATACTTTAGCTGCAGAGGAATATCTCCGATCCATAGTCCATTGGCAAGAGCAAGCTGTGGAATTTTGTCCTGGTTTAAGGTATCCAAACAAGCGTGACACACGTGCTCACAGCTGCGGTCTAATACAGGGCCCTTCAAATCTGTAATAACCTTCTTCTTGGATAGTCTCTCTTTGTGTGTTACACCAGGTACTTCTAAGCAGGAAAAAATGTTATTGTCTATCAAATCTAATGCTGTAACATGTTTAACGCTTTTCAGTTCTCCGCATACTGCACATCCATATTCTTCGATGTTTTCAAATTCCATCTCCTTACAAAATCCGTTTATTATTGATCTTTGTAGCTTTTCTGAAGGTGGTTGAGGAGGAAACAGAGATTCCTTGTATTTTTTGGCGTTGTACTTTCGCTTTTTCTCCTTAAATTCAGCATCATCTGCCTTTGTTTCCTTCCATCTATTGTGCTCTTTTAATCTCAGCTGAGCTTCGTTTTTCTGTCGATACAGACGCATTCGTTGAGCTGTTGTAAGGGGTTCTTTGTTTGCTTCAAATACAGTCAAAAACTGTGGGCATTTGCTGCAGTCATGCTCATTGATTTTTGCTATAATGTAGAACAAGTCTAATCCACGCCTGTTGCCAATCACCTTGTGCTTTTTTCCAATTTGCAGCAGCATGTTTTTTGTAGCTCTTTCACAAAGTAGTGAAAGTGGTACCTGAATTGCAGGAACACTTGCGAATACTTCTTTGTCTTTATTGTGGATATACCCTGCAATACGATATGTTTTATCAAGATTCACTTGTGCATTCGGATCTAATGCAAGCAAGTCTTCTGCAGTCCAAGACTTTTTTGCTTTGTATCCACCGCCGTAATATTTTTGATCAATTGAGACTGATTCACTCAATGTTACTTGATTACTGTGCTTCAGTGGTTCATACATAACAAAACCATGTGAGTATACTGATGTCTGACCTATTAACATACAGAAATCTGCTCTTTTGATAAAATTCCGTTGCATTAAAGTTCTAACATAACGAATGATGTGTGCAACTTGTCTCCTAGGAACACAGAATTGCCACCAGTGGTATGGGCAGAACATCTGAGTATAGTGTAGAGTTTTCAATGGATAGCACAAGCAATTCTGGTAAGAAGCATTCTGTGTTTCAATACAGCGTTCCAATATGCTCAAGTGTTTTGTTTTGTGATTTTCAGATCTAGTTCCATGTAGGCTAGTCCACGAAGAAGACATTGCCAATGTACATTGCTTTTTTTGACAGTTCATGTACGGGAACTGTTCAGCGCTTTTGGTGATGGTGGCTGCTACCATGCTGCTAGGCAGCGAGAGTTTTGGATGATCCCTATACTCTCCTAAAGGGAGGCTACTCATTTCTTTGAAACAGCCAGAGTCCAAAGGCTGTACAGAGCTTATGGTGCCTGTTACCAGGGTACTCCTGTCTCTAAAACAGCTGGAGTCCAGAAGCTGCCCAGAACTTATGGTGCCTGGTACCAGGTTACTCCTGTGTCTGAGGCAGCCCGAGTCCAAAGGCTGCACAGGTCTTGTGGTGCCTGTTACCAGGGTACCCAGGTACATAGACCAGTCTGGGTCCATGGACTGAGCAAAGTGCATCCCTATGGCATTTGCACTCAAGTTGCAGGGCAAGAAGAGATACTGCTTGCATCTTCCAAGAGTGGAAGGTGCAGCGATTGTATTACCCTTGCCTATAGTGTCTAGTGTGGCTCAGTCATATTATGCAATCAAGCAACCGCTGTCATGGACGCACTTTGTTTGGCAAGTGGTGAGTGGTAAATAGAAGGCCTGCTACAGCTTTCATATAGAAGAGCTGTAGCCAGAAAGCAGAGAGCTAGAACCATAAAGACGCTGGTGGGCATGGTGGTGGTTCAGAATCAAGAGGTGAGACGCTCAATCAATGATGGGATCCCGCTATATACTGCTTACATAAGACAAATTGACGCTCAGTGTGAAGGAAAGGTGTTTGTCGCCTCTTTCATTATGAACACAGTACTATGAATGTCTAGAGTAAGAAGATCGTACACTATGTTGACAGAAGCTTTGAATAGCTACAAACAGTGTGATGTCACAGTGCGTAAGCTTGTAACTGCATTCAGTCTCCGCTTTAATTTAGAGCGGCACATTATAATTTGAAGAACAGCAGAGTTTCACGTGCAGAAGTGTCATACACGTCAGCTTGCTCCTTCACTCTATCCCGCTCAAATGTTCAGTAAACTGGCTGAGGAGACTATTGTTGACATTTTCCACTATGTAGGCACAGATGAGGACCACAAACATGCAATGTTCATGGCTTGTCGCTATGTCAACAAACAATTTGCTCGAATACTCATCCCTGAAGTCTTTCGTGTCATTCATGTGAAGCCGTTTGACCATGGGTTCAAGAAGGACTACTTCAAGGACATTATCAAGTTTCTCTTTGTTAAAGATCACATTGGGGAAGCTGTCCGGAAGTTTATCATTCAAGGGCCATCCAACCATTCTGCTGCCCGTTCCACAGGCACCCGTGGAGTGTTGCAGTCAGCAGTACTCTCCCAAATGCTATCCATGCTTCCTCGCCTTCTGGATCTTCACATGATAGACCTCACCTTTGTCACCACCGAAGTCTTCCTGGATGGTACCACCCGAGATCCTCCAAACTCTTTCACCTCTCTTGTTCTTTCACATGTGATCATGGATAGTGCTGCTCTATATCCTCGACAATCACTCCTCTTGCCATCATCTTTGCAGAACCTGACAATTGGGTTCTGCATGTGGCCATCTTTGTCTCATAACATTTACCATGGTTACTCGACATATCCACTCAACGTTACCTCAGCATGCACCTATACGTCAGCTCCCACTCGCCTCTTTGCCACGATGACAATGTTGCAACATCTTCATGTATACCATCATCACACGAGGGAAGTCTCTAAGGTCACTGCCGCTATCAAGAACAATGAAGCAACCCTGGAGACGTTGAGCATCTGCCTTGACATGAATGGTCTGTATTTCACTTTATATTCCCCTTGCTGCAGCACTGACAGAGCTGTTCAGACTCGTACCTTCCACTTCTCCATACTTGCAACAAGTTACAGCACTTGTGTATTTTACCTGCAGTCAGAAATACTGCAAACATCCTTCACCTTCTTTTCAAGAACATTCCTACATCTCCCTTTCCTTCATCCATCACGAAGCTTACAATCGCACTGGAGATCAGTGGGATGAAGTCACTGAACTCCATCCGTGACCAGCTTCAAGGATACTCATGGGCACACCTTGCTGCTCAGGTTCTTCAACATTTGCCAAACATTCAAGAGGTCTGCTTACATATATCCAAGTCACAAATCTTGCCTGCACTTGGAGAAGAAAGTCTTCCATTCGTTCGCATGTTCCAGAACAGCTTTCAAGAAACAAATGTATCAGGTATAGTCAGGAATGTATATACAAATACAGATCACTGATAGATTTTGCAGCTACTTACAACTGTGTAACTGGCCAGCGATGCTGCATTGACTCTAATCACTCTATTAGCATCGCATGGTATGCTTTACGGCAGCTGACTTTATGATATAAGCACTGATACCTAGTTAGATAATGTGCTCCACACATGCGGGTATATTCGCTGTCCCCTCTTGGAAGTATAGTACTTGTTGGGTTAGAGTATTCACCGTGTTTATGCAAACAATTTTCTGCAGTACAAGGGGACTATGTGTTCAAGGAATGTAGTGCAGAAATCCGACAGGAAATGCTTGAAAATATTCCAATTGCAAATCGGACGCTTGCATTAGTAAGCACATAGGCGCCTGAGCCGCAAGCCACGTCAGCAAAGACTGCTTCACGCCTTTCAACGCTTACCACCATGAACAAGCAGCCTGTGGAGCTGCTGGACAAGGTAATGAAGGAGCTGAGCATAGATGACGCTCAAGGTGTTCAAGCTCTTCGTCAATGCTGTGAAGTCAGCAAGCATTTGCGGAAGATAGCACTGCCTCATGCTTGGAAGTCCATCCGATGCTTGCCACCAGCTGGTGGAAGCTTGGAAACGTTCCGCGAGTTTGACACCAGCTCTCCGTGGGAGAATCACAACAAGTTCTTCTTTGCTACACCTACCATATCCTGCCATGTCAAGAAATTGACAGTGGTGGGAGTTCACCCCGAATACTTTCTTCACCCAAAGCATCACTACCACAAGCACGCCTTTTCCTACGTTTCGATCCATGCCATCCATAACCTCATCAGCGCTTTTCCCAATCTCAAACATCTTTCAGTCCAGAGGGTAGTTTTGAAGCCTTGGCTTCATAGCAGCCATGAGGACTACCTTCCTGCTGTTCTGCAGCTTCCCTCAATCCAGAAGCTATCTTTGCATGAAGTCAGACTCCCTGAACTCCCCATCGATTCGATCAGCTTCCTCCAGATTCCTTCTATTACCTCTCAGCTCTACATTCGGTGCACATGGTCCCTCGATGACCCAACGCTGGCTCCCGACTTCTCCGACATCATCTCCCCTTCTGCCTCTCTACAGAGCCACGTTTCCTACAACATAACACGGTCGCACATGGAGTATATGACAAAGATGGAGGGATTGAAGACGCTTCAGGTGTACAAGGAAATGGTTACGAACCCGGAAAAGCTACAAGCTGTGATCAACACCAACGCTGGTACACTTGAAACTGTGCTGCTCCAAATCTGTAAGTTGTCACTCTGGCACTTAAAGAGCTCATTCGATGACGGTATTGTAGGGGATAGTTCGGAACAGCCCTGTCTCTCCGAATGCTTAAAGCTGAAAGAGTTTACTCTTGCGCTTTGGCCATGTATCAACGAGACTTGCGGCAAGTACTTCAGGGAGATGTTCCAAGGTCTTTTCCTTCAATTGCCAAAAAATTTGCAACGCATCCGCATTCTTCTTTTTTGGGGATTGGACATCTGGAGTACGTGAATCTAAAAATTACGCTATATATGCAAAAAGGGCTAAAATATGGTTGGTGTAGCGGTCTATGTCCCTGCTGTTGAGGATTACGAGCAGGAGGAACAAAGCGTAACAGAAGACAAACAATGCCAATGCACAGAGTCTATCAACTGGGCACTGCTTGCTCAACATCTTGTTGCTTCACCTGCCAATCCAGGTGTCATGGACATCGAACTTGTTGGGCCTGAGAAAGCACACGAAGGGTTTTGGTCTAGGCAAGACAATCTCAAGGAGCATATTTCCCAGCAGCTTTATGGTGAAGGGTACAAAGGTCTGTCATAATACTTATCGACTGAGATCAAAAGGTCTAATAACAGAAAATTGATGTACAGGATCGTTGAACTTTCTGTATTGCACTGGGTTCCCTTTTCTCTCTGAGTTGTAGATGGGAGTACGATCATGAGTATGGAGAACAGGAATGCAATGCGTCAATGTTTTGAATGGCAAAAATTGGATCTAAGCATGCACACAGTATAATTGGCCCACACGTTAATGTCACTTCCTAACTTCCTTTTGCCATAAGCTATGATATTCTAACAGTTGCAACTGAAAGGCCCTTTCAGAGCACGTGTAAGCACCCTGCTTGATAAGTGTAAAATCACATGACACAAATCACATGATTATGTGAGGGCCACGTCAGTGCGCTCAGCAACTACCCTTGCTTTTAACACTCACCACCATGAACAATCAGCCAGCAGAACTCATCGACAAGGTCTTTGAAGAGCTCGCTCTAGACAAGGATGGTGGCTACGAGGCCCTGCACTCATGTATCAAGGTCAACAAAGCGCTCCGAGCCCTGGGAAGACGCTTTGCTTGGAAAAGTGTTGAGTGCTTGCCACGCGGACACCCACACTCCTACATCTCTGCCTCTGATTCTCCCTGGGAGAAGCAAACCAAGTTTTTCCATACCACTCCGGATACATCTCAGTTGGTCAAGCACATAACAGTCATAGGAGTCAAGCCCGAATATATCTACGACGAGGAGGAATCATACCTTTTCGGCGATCTACTGGCTTCGGTACCCATTTGTGCCATCAACAACCTTATCAGTGCGCTCCCCAACCTTACCTCTCTGTACCTCGACAGGGTCGCCATACACCCTTGCCTTCATAAAGACCACGAGAGCTACCTCCCTGCCGTCCTTCAGCTTCCCGCCCTTCAGAAGTTGGCTCTCCAAATGGTAGTCATTCCCAACCTTGACAACAATTCTACCACCTCCACCTTTCTCCAAATACCCTCTATCACTTCTGAAGTCTATGCCGAATGCAAGTGGCTCACCGACCAGGTCCAGTATGAAGATAATGACGACCCGAATCGTTTCAATTCCATCATCCCTCCTCCTTTGTCCCTGTCCAGCCACGTGTGTTTCAGGGTTACACAGTTCCACTTGGAGTATCTCAAGAGAACGAAAGGCTTGAAGAGGCTGGAAATATACGACATGGTGCTGTTCGGGAATGATGTCGATCCTCATGTGGATGAGGTGATCAAGAACAACAAGGATACGCTCGAGTCGTTATCTCTTGAATCCTGTAAGAGGTTCTTCACATATTCTTGTCCAGGCACTAATCGCCCAGTATTTAGACCTGGCTTTCACCACACTGGCATCTCACTCACAGTGCACCAAGTTGAAGGATTTCACCTATGGGATAGTGGGCATTACGCAAGACTCTACATTCGAGGACGAAGAACTGGCCCTCAGCAACCTGATACCTCGGATGCCTAAGAACCTCAGCCGCATTCGCCTGACTTTTGTCTGGGGGTCAATGAGATGGTGTATGTTTAATTCATCAGATCATGGTCCATTTATCATCTCACATACTGTTGAGTAGACGATTACGATTACCAAAACCATCACTCAGTTACCGTACATGCAAGCATGAGCCAGAACGAATTCAGAGAGCGTCTGGAAGGCTTCTTTTGGGGGCAGCTGGCGGGATATCTCAAGATCTCTCTTTCGACACACGCTGCAGTGGAGATAGAGATCCTTGCATCTGGTCACGATGCAGCTGACTTTTGGCCTAATCAAGTCGGCTTGCAAGAGTATATCCGCAAGGAGTTCTACAACCAGGGGTTCCAAGGTACGTAACACTGACTGAGCACATTGGACACCGTGAAGCTTACTGTGCAGCCAGATGTAGACAGGGTCACTTTCCTGTACAACGAGCGGTACCCTTTGTACTCTGCGCTGTACGCCGAATCAGTGCACTAAACTGCACTGCTCTTCGAACCTTCTCCCTTTCCGTCTATGCTTCCCAGTGCACAGCTGTATTTTGCTGACTCATCTGCTGTCCCTTAACTCCCACGAGTTTGTAGGTTAAGATGAGCGGTAGTATATAGCTAGTCAACCTGTACACGCAAATATCCAGAATATTTATACCTCCTTTGCCTCATGACAGAGCGCTATCGGACCATATTGATCTTGTAAGGGTAGATTCGTCGAACAGAAGAAGCAGAAAGGAACTTGATTGCAGAGACCATCATCTGGAAAAACCCCATATGTTAATTAGGTGTATTCAAAAGATAAGCCCACGCTAACTGCTTTATCAATATTTTACAGATTAATTCATAGTTAAACGCACTTTTTAATTGCTTTTCCTCTATTTGGCTGTTTTTTGTACAGCATTTCCATATTATGGAACTACTATTTATCTAATCATCTTTTTTTAGCTCTTTGACATGAGATAGATCAAGTAGTAATGAAATAGGATCAAATAGATTAAATAGAAGCAAATTAGAGCACAAAATTAGTGTACAATTGGAGCATAATTAGTATCTGCTACGGCATGAAATACCCCTCTACATCTATTTCCATATTTACCGCTAAATAGTACTAACTAGCCATGGAGGTTTTTGCAGATGATGCTAGATTACACACACGAGACAAAGAATTACGAGCGCATGGGAGCCTTGCCCTTGCTCTTGTAAGTTCCATGTGGAGAGGCGACAACCACTAAGCCAAAGACGTTAAGATTAAGGTTGGGCACGATGGTGTTGTTGTTGTTCTTGTCCCAATAACCGATGCTGTAGAACACGCCCAAAATACACTGCTCCGG
Organism: Phanerochaete sordida; assembly: GCA_019973155.2. Taxonomy (NCBI): domain Eukaryota; kingdom Fungi; phylum Basidiomycota; class Agaricomycetes; order Polyporales; family Phanerochaetaceae; genus Phanerochaete; species Phanerochaete sordida. The sequence goes on from BPQB01000074.1 coordinate 81,170, forward strand.
AATGTCTTGTGCAGCGATCTTTGGCGCAGTGTCCATGACGGTATGAACATCGATCTTGTTGCTGGAGAGACTGCCCTGAACATACTCCCGCAGATCCCATACTGGAACTGTGACAAGTTGTATCAGAAACCAGCATGGAAACATATGTGAGAACTTACCGTCGTCAGTAGCATTAAGGATCTGCTGATCGCCCATAGGCACAATGAACGACTTGTAAAAGGCTCCTTGAGGCTGCTGCTTGATCTTCTTCTTCTGAGGCCCGAAAATGAATGACTTTCCGCTACTGGAAGCAGAGAAGTACGGAGCCGCTAGAGGTGCAGTTTATTGTACAGTGAGTTATATGACGAAGTGCATATATTTGATACATACAAGGAGTCTTTCGTGGAGAGCCGGTATAACCATCTGACTGAGGCATGGTCTTGAAGCTGATCCCACTGTTGTAGGTAGGAATGCTGATCCTCTTGACCCTTCGAACAGCTCCAGCAAATCCAGCAAGACGATGGAGATGAATGTCTGAAAAGGCAAGCTGAATAGCCTTTTGCTGTCTATTGTTGACTGCATGTCCATGAGCACCGCGATTAAACATCAATAACATACGGTACTCACCTTGAGTACCGCCAAGGTCGTTCGACACATGCATACCCCAAGACACAAACACCTCTGCAGCGCTGACAGACCCAACCTTTGCAATGGCCTTGACACGGCTAGTTCTGAGAATGAAGTAGTCCTTGGGGTTAGCGGTCATCATATTGACGGCACCGCAGAAGACGGGAGCGGTGATAACAGCCTTGACTTGACTGTACAAAGACTGAGTATGAACCAGGCGAGAGTTATTGAAGGCAACTTACTTCTTCGACTCAACAGTAGGGATCTTAAAGTGCCGTAGAGCAACTTCAATATGTGCTGCATGAGCTGAAACCTCCATCTGAGGCTCAACATAGCTGCACAGTAATATGTCAGCCAGATTTAGTGAATTTGTCAAAGATATTGCTTACCGAAGCGGAGGGAGGGTCTGGTAAAAAGGCACCAGGAACTTGTCAAATTTATCAGCCAGGTCTTCGTCGTTCATCATTTGCTCGAGGATTGCTGGGCTGCAAATGTGACATTCCTTTGGCCTGCTGAACGTCAACATCACGACTTGGAACCACCACGGGAACACTTACGCCTTCCAAGGCTCCACAGGGCCACCAGCAGGAGGAATAGGGGCCTTCTCGTCATAGTCAGACTCAGCCTCACTATCCTCGTCATTGTCGTTGCTAGGCTCCATGTCTTTATGTTGGCTGTCGTCGAGGAAGAGGTTGTTGCCTCGGTCTTCCTCTGGCTGAGAGAACCGTGTGGCAGATGAGGAACCAACATGCTGACGTTGAGACTGAGGTGGAGTCGTGAAGTCCTCCAGTCGGAGCTTCTTAGCAGCGGATCTTTTGAGGATTGAAAGTAAGAGGGGGTGCGAATATTAGATGTAGGCGTACGTACTGAGAAAATGATTGATCTTCAACATCGTCTAGCTCCATAGGGCTGGATAACGCAGGAAGCTGGCGCTTTCTAGACGGTGTCTTCCTGTACAAATGTAAGATGTGACGTTCCTTGACAGTATACAGTGTCTCAGCTTACATGGGAGAAGGCGTGGGCGGTGTGACTCTGTCCTCATCCTCATGACGAGCACTATTGCTGCTGGTCAGTTGTGTACATAAGTCAAGCACTTCACAGCAAACGCACGGCTTCCTTGGGCTCTCCATGATATTTTCATCCCAGTCTTCGCTGAAACGACCACGAGAGGTGACCTTGCCTTGTCGAGCGCTGGAGGTCTGGTGCTTCTCAGGTGCAGAAGAACGAACACTTGTGTGTACGAGAATAAGCATGGGAGTATGTTGATTGAGGGCTGACTTCTTACGGAATAACAACCTCCACCTTGTTCTTGACAGAGGAGGACGGCTGCTTAGCAGGTGGTCTACGAGTATCCTCATCATCTTCATCAAGCTCATCCACCTGGTCGTTCTCCTCATCCTCGTCTCCATGGTCCCGATAGCTGGAAAAAAAGCAGGGCACTTGTCAATACACACAAGTAAGGTGGCAACCTATAATGAGCTTCGTACCTGATAGCAGGTATAGGGACTTTGCGTCTAGGCTTAGGAGGAGAGACAGAAACCGGAGGGTCTAGCAGCTCAACGTCCTCTTCGTCGTCTCTAAAAGAACACTGATTAGCAGCCACCGTGTTCAGAACCATACAAGCAGAGCAGTGAAACTGCTCAGCATGCAGAGGGCCTATACGGTGAAGCAGGGTAAAGTATAAAGAATGCAAGACGTACTGAACAACTTCTGCAGTCTTCACAACCTTCGGAGGACGGCCTCGCTTGCGTGGAGGAGGTTTCGGAGCTTCTTCCTCCATACCATCCTCGTCGTTCCTGATGACTTGGTCAGACGAAGGTATAGTATGATCGAATATGAGAGGCTTACTTTGCAGGAGGCTGGACTTTGCGAGGACGACCAGGGCCTCGACGAGCAGCAGGTTTTCCGTCATCTGCTTGCTTCCTGCACACAGAAGGAATTAAGTTTATTGAACGCAGCCTCAGGTAATAACTGACTTCTTGGCCTCCTCGTCCTTGGGCTTGGGAGGGCGGCCACGGCGCTTGGTAGGGACTTCCTCCTCAGAGGACAGGACATAGTCTGCATCAACCTTGGAAGGCTTCTTCCTTACGTTGCGTGAAACCCTAAGATTACTACAGGTTAGAATAACAACCACCATGACGAAAATAAGGAACGTACTTTGGGTCATCCTCATCATCATCGATCTCGTCCTCGCTGAAGGTCACATTGAAAAGCTCCTCCTTGATCCAGTCCTGAGAAGCCTTGGCGTTGGCCTCCTTGCCTCCAGAGCGCTGCTGGTAGGTGCTAAAAATATGGATTAATTGTGCGCACAAAAAGCAGGCAGCAGGTAACATACTTGGTGACCTTAGTGTTGGTAGTGTTCTTCGTAGATGCAGCAGGCATATTGAAGATAGAGAGGTAGCTCAGGGTAAGCTGAACAAAGGTGGGGGATAGAGACTGAGAGATCTCTGGAGTGCCACGTCGACATTGCAGCCTTTTATAACAATGTCTCTGATGGGTTTATCGGAGTCTAGGGGTACTGTACAGTTTTGATTACCAAAGACTGACTTTCAGAACATGTGATTAATCCGTTGAGGTGACGACGTCGATAAGACCCGTCCTTTCAGAGTGTTCTTGACCTCGTACCACAACCTACTCACTGCAAGTAGAATTGCTGCTTTGAGCTACAACATGGCAGTGGATATTTTGTATTGCAACAAGGAGAAATTCCGCAAGTAGCCTCTACCTCAAAGATTACTCAACATTTACACATCTTCAGAGAATATGCTGGTGAAATCTATAGCAGACTCCGCAGGACACAACCCAGTGGTGAAGTCCTTGGCCGATATGGCTAATGTAGTGTATATATTAATTTCGAGGATATTCAGTGACTGATGGCATTATTTTCTACGTTAGCCCATGGTCGTACAAAGTGAGATCGAAGTTTTGAAGATCACCCCTCAAGGCTGGCTGCAGCTAGTTCAGCCTTCGGCAAACACAGACGAAGTAGAGGAAATTACCCTCAGTGCCCAAGGCTATATCACAAGCGTCAATCTTCCTCCGATATACCATCGCAAACAGTAAGTGCAGATTTAAATGCAGAAGAATGCGTTAATCTTCAAAATAATAGGCTCCGCAAGAACATCAACCACAGCAGTCAATCTGTGGTCATCACAGGGCTAGGGGCGGATGTCTTCGACAAATACATGGAAGCCCTGATCTCCATTCATCACGTACTTGGTTTATACCTACCCCATGACGCTCTTTTGCCCTTGAAAACAGAAGAAGAGCGAGGAGACCTTGCTATATACTCTCACAACCGATACTACACCTTGCAGGAGAACATACAAGAGGCAATCATCGACTTCGACAAGACCATAGACCCAAATGATGTGCTACGTGCCAACAAACCTGTCAATGCAGAGTATACGGAGGACAACAAGGTGGAGTATTTTGAGCAACACACAGACATCTCCAAGTAAGTTTCGATGATTCTTGTGTTATGCAATGCTCATGTTATCAATCTCTGGGAATGCTAGAGTACCGACCTATACCGCGATCTTACCCAACATGGTCCAACTCGGTGATTTGGTAGACTTGCAGTTTACTATTCGCGCCTTTCCGTTCGGAGGTGGAAAGTACAAGACCGTCCTTCAGTTACGTGCTATAGGTGTTCTGGATCGCACAGCAGAGAAGGTATAGGTGGTCTAGTTGCTTCATGCGATATATATTGACCAGAGACAAGGATCTCATTCAAGCCAGACTATCGACCATGAAGGAAGAGGCAGTCAAACGCAAGCACACAAAGCGCAAAGTAGTATACCGGAACCTCATTACAGAGACCGAGTATAGGCTCAAGAAGCTGAAACTTGACGAGACTACTGCAAGCACAGAAGACAAGGAGGAGGGTTCCAAGGAAGCGCAGAAGGAGGGTGAGGGGAGCCAGCCTATGGAGGTATCTTAATAACAACGTGTCCTTGGGAATGCAATCAATATATGGTAGAAAAGAATGTCAGAGATTAGTCCAAAGAGGCGAAAGGTCAAATATTACGAATCACAGAGCGTAGCACTATCTGAAGAATTATTGCCTATCGTTGTGACAGACCAAGAGGAAGATATACGCTTGAATAACTTTAATAAGGCTCAGAGAACAGTAGGCCGATAGACAACTCACAGGAGCAGAGGATATCGCTGGTGGAGGAGACGCTCCGCCCCAAACTGTTCCAGACAGAATATAATGCGTACCCGCACTGTAGTTGGAAACTCTTTGTGGGGATGCACGACGCAAAGAGGGAGGCGTAACAGGAGTATTTTGCAGTGGGACTAGCCAGCCTATGATTAATGAGCAAAGCATGAAATACGTGATTTGTTATAGCCTACCTCGCAGCTTCTGTAGAACAGCAACACTGTAGAGCCGGCAGCAAGCCAGGGGCGGCAAAAAAACAAGCTGCCTACAGGCAACCAGATGCCCCATGCTGCGCGTGGTTGGAGTGCTTGTGGATGTATACTGGACGAACAGTTCCACTTCACCACGGGATAGGCGACGAATGGCAGCGACTTGTCCTACACGGCCAGCCCAATAGCAAGGGTGTGAAGGGGACGACATGGTCCAGAAAGAGACGTAGTTGCCAAGGGCAAGCTTGTCTCCATGTCTGTTGTCTGAGTGAAGGACAGGGCCACCAATGACGTCCGTAGGCCAGGAATGGGCAAGGTAAACTTTCTTGAACCCTAGTCCAGAGCGCCTGGTAACAGCAGTGGATTGTGCACGTTCTTGAGCTGTACTAGAGGCAATGAAGGTGCGCATGAGGGAGTATTCTTCTCTGTTCAGGAAATCAATGTTTCTAGCTGCTTCTGGCCACCAAGAGAAGGCGTCATGCATAGGTAAGGGGAAAAATGAATGGATTGAGCAAGGTAAAGAACGTGAATGTTGACTGAAGATCAAAAGAACGGCAGAGTAGCAGATGTGATGATCGTGGAGACCAAACTCAACATTGGCGTCAATTCATATGTAAAAGCGCCCACTTGAATGCGTGAGAAGATACAACATAGATTCACAAACGTCGTAGACAACAAACAGTACGGACAAAATCTACAAGCAAAGACTACTCTGTCTCCCACCCCATGACATCCTCCTCGGTAACATTAAGCCTTTTGAACTTGCACAAAGCGTGTTCCAGCATAATGAAATCCAAACGTGCCAAGTCCTGCTCCTCGGTGATCAGCGCAGACCTCATGAAGTTCATCACCGTCCTCAAAGCCCATTCTACGTTGTCCGGAGTATGCGAGCGAGCAGCGGAAGGCAGGAGGTGCAGCTTCTCCAGCCCTCCAATGGCACCAGCGCCAATAGCGCATATCAGCTTCGCCATCTCAGCTGCGGTCGGAGGGGTAACAAGTCCAGCTGCAACATAGTCCGCTGTGAGAAGATAGGCGGTGAGATTGCCGACGTTGGGAAACCTGGTCACTTGCTGATTCTTCTTGTTGCGCTTGAAGCGGATGAAGTTGAACATGGTTAGAGGAGGGATTTGTCGACCTTCGTGAGCCTTCAAGAAAGGCACCCATGCGACAGTACCACGCCAAATGTCATCAGCAATTGCCGGAGTGCGATGCTTGTTGGGCTGCCCATAAGCACCCTTGTTGGCGAAGTAGCTGTCTGGCATTGCCTTGTGATCCTCGAGGAACGCCTTCCAGTCCACCAGGTCTGCAAACCAAACCTGCTGATCTTGAGTGACAATGGGGGTGGAAAAGGTGAGAGCACGGAATAGGATGCTGCTGAACGCTCCAGCTCTTGTCTCCACCTCTGAAGAGGAGTAAGGTCCAACTGATGCCTCGCAGGCGATCCGGAGCGATGGCGCATGTTCGCGGAAGGGCAAATAGAAGTCTGGCCTGTTGAAGACCTTGCGTTGCAATGCGTGCTGAGGCTCCTTGCCGTCCAAATTGTCGATGAGAGGCAGAAGGCAAAGAATGAAGTCCGCAAACAGCTTCAACGAAGTGTTTCGGATACCGTCAGGGCGGGGAACAGGAGGACAGAACGGAGAAGTGTCGACGCTATTGAAGACACCTTCCAAGTTTGCAAGGTTCTTGAGCATGATAGAGTCTTCTTCGAGCAAAGGGTGTACTTTCAACTGCTTCAGGAAGGGTTTGAACGCAGATTGCGAGTAGGGCTTGTATCTGGCCTTGCCGAGGACGTGTTGGTTGATGTACCGGAACGCAGTGTATGTCTGGGGAAGGTAGAGCAAAGCGTGGCTTCCATATCGACAAAGGAGGGAGAGGAAGTAAGCTTTGGCGTAACTGGCGGATTCTGTAGGGAAACCCAACCAGCTGGCGCAAATCTGCATAAGATGTTCCCAGGCCAGAGCAAGAACCTGGGGTTCAGGAAGAACAGTCTTTTTGAAGGAGACTGTCTGTGCTACAGCGTTTGGGAAACGCTCCAGGTGCTCAGGCTGAAGGTAATCCTTGGGGTCGTAGGTAACCAAGGTCTTCTTGGTCTTGATATGCGTGTAGACGTCAAAGGCCAGGGAGCAGTACCACTCAGAGGAGTCAGCTTGCCTGCCGTTGAGAGCAACGTCCACGAAGCCCTCTAGCCAGGTAAAGGCATGAGCGTACATGAGTAGGTACTCATGTCGCAGAGCCATTGTCAAGAGTTCAGCCCTCCCTGACTCCTTGAGGAGAACAGGCATGAAGCTCCAAGCAAGCGGAAGTTGACAAGCAGCGTCGTGTGTGTATGTGTGTTCTTGAAGAATGCGGGCCATATCTACGAAAGAAGTCTTCTGTTGAGGTGTGAGGCCAGGGGAAGGCTGTAGACCAAAGTCGTAGATGTTGAGAACCCTGTTAAGGGTGTTGCACAGCATGGTCGGTGTCAAGACTCCCAGGTACTCTGAGCAATTAACGTGTGAGTAGGTCGACAAGGCAAACTAGGGAGGAACATACTGCAAAACTCTACGTCCGATGTACCCTCCTGCTCGTCTTCTTCTTTTTCTCCTTGTCCTTGTCCGTCGCCCTCTTCGGCGTCTTCGTCTTCGGCTTCTTCGTCTTCAGCTTCTTCGTCTTTGTCTTCTTTGTCTTCCTCGTCTTCTTGATCACCTTCTTCACCACGAACAGGAGCCTGTGACGCAAGGTCTAATACGCATCTATTAATGCCTACAGCTAAAACAATCACGGCAGCGTTTTCGCACCCTTTCCCTTCTGGCGACTGCTGCGACGAACTTCAGTACGTTCTACCTCTGGGGCAGTCTGTACTGCATCAAGACGAAGGCGGGTCTCTGAAGCGGTGCGTAAGTAAGTTTAAGGTCTGATACAACGGAACAATGCTCACTTTTTACAGGAGGCGGTGCCACAAGGCCTGTCTGTCTAGCAGTCTTGATTGGAATGTCTTCTTCATCTGATTTTCATAAGAATAAGACCTTCAAGAAGCCATGAACACTGACCTGAAGACTCAGACTCAGACGCTTGACGGCCACGCTTACGGTTACGGCCCTGCGGTGCCACGAAGTCTTGCTGCTGCAAGTCTTCTTCTGTCTGCTGCAGGTCCTGGTCCATCTGCTGCTCGCTGCTCTCCACCTGCGTAGAGACCTGCTGAGGGTCCTCTTCCATCTCATCCTCACTCTACTGACTGCCTTGCTCTTCGTCGATATCGTACATGTCATCTTGTTCATGCTGCTCATGCTCATCACGGGCTTCAGCAAGGGATTCTCCAGTAGAAGGCGCAGAGGAATGGATACGAGGGATGTGCTTGCTGCGCCTGTCACAGCGTGCCGACCATGACTGAAAGGCTTCAGGACGCTTGACGGATTGATCTTCGTCGTAAGAGGGCGAATCGGTGAACTGCTCCATGGAGGGCGCTTCAGGCCAGTCGCCAGCGTCCATGCGACCTTCGCCATGCTGCATAGTGACGGCGTTGAGGATGGCGGGCACGTCAACACGGACGTCCCACTCCGGAGGTAGCTGCGCCATGCACCACACTAGAAACATGACCGCAGTTCTGACCGCGAACATGAAGATGGATCTCGGCTCCATGATGGGCATGCCGTCTTGCATGTAGGACGTGGGCTGCACAGGACTGATAGACGGACGAGTGTTACTACGCAACAACTAGGTTAGAACTTGTCGGTGGACAAACAGGCAATACTTACAAACGCAGTTGATACTCTGGGCGTAGAGTGAACAAGCCAAGAAGAGGCGAAGACCTTGTAGACGGTTCTGACGAGTGACCTCCAGATGCAGCGTCAGAGGACTTGCGGTGGGGAAGGGGGATGAGGGGCATGATAGCGTCGCCATCGATAGGCATGGCGTGCGTGTAGTGGATTAACGTGAGGCGATATGGGTAGTCCTTCTGCTCAGCGTCGCGAGACATGGGCTTCGGACTGGTGCCACCGTGCATGTGCTGCCCGCAGAAGTTGACAGCGCCGAGGCCGGCAAGGTAAGCCCCAAGACCGAGCTCAGGGAAGTACATCATGCCCGCCAAGTAGGAGTCGGGAAGGTCAGAGCACCACACCATGATCGTAAACGTGCCGACAGAGTCCTTGTTGTCGACGTGAAAGCCGCCAAAGTCTCCAAGCTGGGCCTGAAGCTCAGAATGTGCAGACTGACCCTGCGGAGACGCGGAGGTGTTGCGACGAGTGTTCCGGCCGACGACAGGTGGATCATCTTCAGCAGGAGTAAGCAGGTCCGCCGCAGCGATGTTGATTTGCACGGCGGTGAAGGCGGTGTTCTCGTGCGCCGCGATGCGAGGAGCGTTCACCGTCGACATTTGGGTCGACACCGCATCACGGTCCTCCTTTGGCAGAGTGTGAAACACAGCCATTGCTACGCGCGCAGAGACCTTGTAGCACAAAATCAATATATTATTGAGCGAAGACGGTCCAGAATAACTACATTGACTATCTCGTGACGCATCTTGAAGCTCGCGGGAAGCTCTGAGACGGAGGCAGCGATGGGCTCGCTGCGGTCGGGGATCTTGCCCCAAGCGACAGGGCTGTTGCACTTGGTTTGCGCCTGGTCGGTCGCGCACATCTGAAAGGCACGAGGCGAGCCCTTCACGCAGACAGGCTTGACGACTCGCTCGAGCTGAGTTCCGCCAACTGGGTTCTGAGGATCCGGCCGATCCCTCGTTCGCTCAGCGCGAGGTCCAAGCACCATCTGCTGCGCCCCCTGCATAGACTGTAAGAGGTCTGGCGGCAAAATGAGGCTGAGAGGACGTGAGTATGTAAGAAGTTCTCGAAGACGGAGGTATACGTACCAGCAATCGACGACGTTTCCAAACAAGGTGTCTTGCATGGGGTCGGCGGGCTCGACGTCGAGGTCTCGGATGAAGACGTAGTCGCCATGGGCCAGGAGAACCCAGCCTGAGAACGTACACGGACATGAGTACGCAATCAGACGACGGCGACGATCAATCCATGGACCCAGCGCAATGAGCAAAGTGAAACTTCGCACAATGCAGGAGGGGGACAAAGACCGGAAGACGGGAAGACAGGAGGACAGGAGGACTCACCAAGCTGATGAACGTCGATTCCTTCAGCGGGGGGCTTTGAGTTCTTCAGCCTGTTGAAGATACGCTTGAGGTAGCTCGTGCCGCCGGGCCAAAGCAGGACGAAGTGGCGGCCTTGGACATGGGCATCGGCAGGAACAAGAGGATGCTGGTCGACGAGCCAGAGCGTAGTCCAGCCCGCCTTACCGACCCTCTTCGGAACCTCAAGACGTTGCTTCAGGTCGGAGAAGGTGGGATGCTGCTCGGCGACCACTTCAGGTATCGTGTAACAGGGGGGGAAATACTTCGAAGGCGGCGGCATGCTGTCGAAGGGGCTGGGGAAGGGAACAGGACGGTGAGGAGGAAGCAGAGGGCAAAAGACAGAGGGGAGAGGGCAAAATGGAGACGACGAGACCTCTTGCTGACGCGGCCGCGATCACGTAGGGAAAACGCGTACCTCCAGGAGGTACGCGGTTTCCCTACGTGATCGCGGCCGCATAAGCAGGAGGGAGGAGGAGGAGAGACGTCGCCCAGCGAATCAGAGACAGCGAGCGGAGGGCCGAGGCGGTGAGGCGGGTCAGAGCAGGGGCGGGTCGCCGAGAGGGTGTGACGTCGAGGACGACGAGTAGGGCGATCGATGGGCAGATAGCCCTGGGTGCAGACCGACGGCGGGCAGAACAGAGCGACCGGCGGGGCGGCGATGGCGTCCATCGATTGAGACGACGCCAAGCCAAACTAGGGTGAACGTCGGCGACGAGCAAGCAATCAGGACAGTGAAACTGTCCAGAATGCCGTGCACGTAGGGCGGAAAGCAATCAGGGCGGTGAAACCGCCCAGAATGCGACGAGGAGGAGGAGGCGGACGACGAGGAAGGGAGGACGCGAAGGGAGTAGCAGTGGTGCCCAGACCGCGCTCGTCGGCACACGCCGAATGAGCACGTGGAGCCGAGGACCGGTCTGGGCAGGGGGAGCGCTCTGGAAAGGCGCTTGAGCTCGCGTGGCTGAGGCGCTTGAGCTGGAGTGCTCAGGGCGCTCGGGCACACCGGCCTTCGGAACCGGACTGAGCAAGCACGTGCCGCAACGGCGCCTGCAAACGGGCGTCCGGGCATCTCGGGCATACCGGTGAGCTCGGGCCCAAGTCGCGCGCTCAGATCACGCGCGTGACGTCACCTCCCTCACGTGCAGCACACGCGACTCACCACGCGACACAGACGCCTTAGCCCCCTTCCGGCACTTTCTACTTGTCCTCGTCGACATCGACCTCTCTGTGCTCGCCACCGCCGTCGCCGCCCTTCGTTCATTGTAGGCAGTTTCACTGCCTGCATTGACTGCTCCCACATCGACTTCGAGAAACGCCCTACCCTCGCACACCGTCGCTGCTGTCCTTCGACGTCTCCACCGCCCGCACCGCCGCCACCGCCGCCTAATTCCTGCCGCCGCCTTCGCCCTGCACCGCGCCGTTCGTCGCGTCCGATCGCTCGACGTCAAGAATTCATTGTGGGTAGTTTCACTGCCCACATTGACGTCGACCTTCGCCGTGCTCGCTGCCGTTGTTCACTGCCGCCACCGCCGCCATATCCCTGCCGCCGCATTCGCCCTGCACCGCGCCGTTCGTCGCGCCCGATCGCTCGACGTCAAGAGTTCATTGTGGGTAGTTTCACTGCCCACATTGACGTCGACCTTCGCCGTCGCTCGCTGCCGTCGCTCTGCCCTGCGCTGTTTGTAGCCCGACTCCGCTACAGTACACGCACCTTCGCCGCCTGTCTACATCCTGCGCTTTGACGGTAAGTTCTAGTCAGAATAAAGGCGACACGTACATAGTCTACTATCGTTCTAGCGTATACTCGAGGATGACGACCTACAACAATATGTTCTCGCCAGAACAGAACTCTGTAAGTACCTATATCTTGTAAAGCGCACCAGTACCAAGCCTCATATCGCCACAGCTGCTGCAAACGTGCCACCCTGTCCTCGACTTCGACGCCACGCTCGAGAAGCAAGATCGAACCTACTACGTGGGGCTACACACGAAGGAACGCCACCTCCCTGAGAACGCAGTCACGAACGACATTCCGACGCACCCCGAGGAGCTTACACGCTTACACTGCCTCGACGACCAGACGTACTACCTCGCCTTTGTCCCGACAATCTACGAGCCAATATTCGCGAGCAGAGAGCACACATACCACTCTCTCCCAATCATATCCGCAGAGATCAGCAAGCGAACATGGTATTTCCTCGAGCCGACAATCGCAAACAACTGGCAGCAGCTGGAAGTAGCCATCGACGACCTAATCGCCGAAATAACGAGAAATTGTCACATCCCGCTGCCTCTGAACCACGACCCCACGAAAGACATTCGTCCGTCGCGCTACCAGTTCTTGACCGGCTTCAACACCGCCTACTATGCGCGCAAAACGGCGTACAAAGCAATGACGGCCTTCACCGCGAGGCTAGCAATGCTCTCGTACGTGTACTTCCACGCGTCGTTCAACGGCTACGACCCCTTCGAGAACCTTTCAAGTTGCGCGACGTTCACAGCAGCGTTCATCGCGGACATCAAGGGCTCCTGGGTCTGTGGGAGCAAGGTTCACCGCGTCGGCGTCTTGATAGACAGTCGAGCGAGGAGTACGACGACCGCCGATATGCAATGGCGGACGGCGATCTGGCCGTTCCTCGTGCTCGATAACCTGCCGATCTGGATTTCGTACGGCCAGCTCCCGTTCGTTGTCCCGGAACCATTCTCGCGTCACTTCCAGCCACCGCCAGAGTTGCTCGATCGCCCGCCTCAAGTTGCTGCCGTCCCTACCGCGCAGCGAGACCACCCATCGGTGTACGCCTGGCTGAGCACACGCCACGAGCAAGCGCAGCGTTATCTCGAGACAGAGTCGTCTCAGAAACGCGAAGCACGCCTGCAACGCGAGAAGTCGCAGGCAAAGCAGCCTATCCCAGGGCGACGCAGCGCGAAGGTCTATGAATGGGACTACGACGACGTAACCGACGTGTGGACGCGCGAGGGCATCAGCAACACGGACTATCAGCGGATCGAGAACGTGTGGGAGCAGACGAAGCCTGCGATGCGCGCGTACAACAGCATACGCCATGAGTACGACGTCTACTACGGTCTTATGCCGATCGTCCTCCCTGAAGACCCTTACCAGGAATTCGACGACGACGACGACGACGACGACGACCTCTCCTACCTCCTGGAGCGACGACAAGAAGAGCGTGCGCAGCTAGCAGGACAACAAGAGGGAGCGAGCCCGAACGCACCAGCAGAAGACGCTGAACCGCTCGACAACTACTCCGACGACGACTACTCCGACGACGACTTCAAGCTTGGCGACATTCACTACCTATACGCGGTCGCCGATCGCTACGGCATACAGCTGCCGAACAATATTCACGAGACTCCCAAGATCGTCGACTTCACGAGCTACGAGCAGAGGGCCTACCAAATCCTTCGTTTCCCCATCGACGTCCCGTCAGATCACTACCGCGTCGCCGTCAGCCAAGTCACAAGCTTCGTCGATGCAGTTGCAGGCAGCATACCACCGTCAAACGACGTCGCAGGCTTTACGCCAGACCTGAGCGGTACTCCATGGTGCGCAACTCCCCTTCGGATCGAGAACTGGGACCCCGACCTGCTACGCCTTGGATGTCGCATGGACGCGCACAACGACGAGCAGCCGTACATCCTGCACCACGTCAACGTTCCGGCTTCCGAAGAGCCGTGGCGCCTTGTGGTCTTCAGCAATACCGACGCCATGCATGCGATCCGCTATGCTATGCGCAACGACCTCAAAGCGCCGCAAGACTTGGCGTTTAGTTTGCTCTACTGGGGCATGTCGTTCCGCACGATCGCGCCGCTCGACGGGCCAATGCCACAGCCAATTCCTAGGCAGCGCGTTGGGTTAGGCCACAAGAAGCCTAAGTACCGCTACACCGTCGATGACTACCGGGAGTACGAGCAACGTCGCGACGCGATCCTGAGGACAAGTCAAGCTCGCGAGGTGCGCATGCTCGGCGGAGTTTTGGCGAGGCTCGCCTCCGACCATGTCACCATCAACGACGTACTGCGCGGGCCTACCATGTCGCGCTCGACCCACATCTTCACGACGATCAACGGCACCGACTACGTCGACAACGCCCTTGGCTGGCATGAGATCGATATCCTGTGCGGAGTCAGCAGAACGTGGACGCGTAAGTAAAGATATTGTCTCAATGTAGCAAATTCTCATTACGCTGTACATGCAGATTACTCAGACGCATCGAACGTCAAGAACGTCTCCTGGTGGCCGCTGCCGTCGCAATGGAAGCGCTCTGGTCAAGACGTTGGGTACTGGTCCTCTGAGAACGAGATCTGGTACCAACGCCGGCTCGCGCGCATCCTCGCAGGAGAAGAGCAGCCCAAGACGAACAGAGAATGGAAACGGGCCCTGAAATTGCAAAGCTTGACGCCGACGGTGGAGAACAACATAACTAAGCTTCTGACCTTGTAGGCTTAGTGTATTGAAGTCCGATGTATTATGTACTAGGTAGGTAGGGCCAAAAATTGGCAGGTACGATTTCTTCATGAGAGTGCACAAAATACGATCACTCAATTTTAAGAATATTGCATCACAACAAGAAATACAAAGGGATCATATTGATGAAGCTATTCAGTGAACCATGGACAAGAGAACAGATTGTAACCGTGTACTGTAGTTTCGCGATCAATGCGGCCCGAAGCGCCCAGGGCGCTTTTTTCGAGAAATGCCCAAAAATCCCATAAATTGAAAGAAAATTATTGCCGGGGTCGACAGAAAATCGTTGTGACATGTGACAGCCGCATTGATCGCGAAACTACAGTAATATGTACCACACCAACTGAAACATATGCAGAAGTACAAAAGTCAAAAGGAAGAGCTCTCAAGTTCCAACAAGACATCAGAGCTAAAAGCCATAGTTTTGAGATACTGTACGTATTGAAGTGTGTTCACTATAATCCCAGCCTTGTGATGTTGCCCAGTTAGTAGCAATATTAGTGTGACAGGCAAGTACATGCAAGTTTAGACAACAGAGGGTAAACATTGCCTTCTACTCTGAACTCAAAAGCTCTAAAGCCCTAGGACACTAATGTGGGCTGTGCATACATATAGCTCTCTCATGACTAAAGCCATCTTTAACACCATCCCAAGTAGTGTAGTGGTTAACAGCAAAGGTATTTCTTAGAGAGCTGCAGGTTCAATTCTGCTCAGGTGCGCTTTTTTGCTATTGTCCACTCATTTACCCTGCATTATGGGGAAAACTGCAAAGTAATGCATAACAGCTTAGAGTCAAGGCTCAAAAGTGATGCATTACTTTACTGCCAAAGGCAAACCAGATAATTAAGCTACCAGAAGCCATAGAAAGCTCAAGCAGTAGTTCAATGGAACCTGAACAGTGATAAGTGACAGACACTCATTTTAGCATGTCTTCTAGGTGCAGACTATATAGTAAGTATAGCTGAACCATGTTTACTACTCAACATTACTTATAGCACCTCTTCTTGGGCTAATAGAGGGAAATCCATCTTGAGATATCTAGTGTTGCTTACACTCGGTAACACACATGATCTAAGCATTGGTGCTCACTTGCTCAACTGCTGATAGCATCAGCTTCATATTGAGATCACTTCAAGATGACAATGAGAGGCATGGGATATCTCTGGTATTTAATATCAGCCTCCAGAGACAGAAAAGCTCTATTTTGGTGAGGGACTCTCAATTGGGCGCAATTGATAGCATCAAAACTATGCAACAAGCAATACTGAATTATAATTGCGTTTTTCTGATATTTGTAGCATTTTATATGAACCTCCAAAGATGCAAACACCCCAATGGTGGTATAAATTCCTGATTGAGACACGGTTGATGGCATCAAAACTGTACAACACACATCGCTGGATTATATCCGCATTTTTCTCATATTTGTAGTATTTGTTGTGAGCTTCCAGACACATAAACGTGTTTGTGCAAGTATGATTACGTAATGAGAACGCTATTGATGGCGTCAAAACTATACAACACGCATCCCTGGAATATCCTATCATTTTTGCGATATTTCTAGCATTTTATTCGAGCTCCCAGGCGCAGAAATGTAGTAGAGACCCCTGTTCTTGCTTACTCATGGGTGATCACGTAGGGAAAACGCGTAGCTCAGGGAGGTACGCGTTTTCCCTACGTGATCGGAGCTGCATAAGCAAGAATGAAGGCCTCCAGGGCTTTTCCGGCCTGGAGGGCTCAGATAAAATGCTAGAAATGTCGGAAAAATGTTAGTATATTTCAGGGATACGTGTTGTATAGTTTTGATGCCATCAGCAGCGGTCTCATTACGTAATCTTACCAACCAAAACGTGTTTATGAGTTTGTAGGCCTACACTGAAGGCTACAATTATGGAGAAAATGTGAATATAATCCAGGGATGCTTGTTGTATAGTTTTGATGCGATCAACGGCGTCTAAATGAGTAAATCACACCAGCACTGGGCTTTTGTCTCCCTGCAAGCTTGCATAAAATACTACAAATATCAGAAAAATGCGATTATAATCTAGGAACACTTATTACATGCCTTTGATGTCATCAGCACTGGCCCAATCGGAAACCTGCTGCCAGAACAGAGCTTTCTATCACTGGAGGCCTATATGAAATGCTAGAAATACTGTAACAAATGCCATTATAATACTGACACAGTTTTGATATAAGTTTCATGCCATTGGCACCCTTCTGCCATGAAAAAGTGCATCCCTGATTGGAATTTCCAAGTTGGAGTGCTTTTCAAAGTGTACAAATGTCGAATCAAAGTGAATATAATCTGAAGATGTTCTCATACAGGTTTGATAGCATCGGCACTGCTTCAGACTGAAAGATACCATGTTTCTAGCTCCCTTGAAATGCTAAACATCTATAGAAGAGGGAAACCATATTAGGCAGACTCAATTTTGGTCAGCTTCTGCTTCAGTTATTTGAGAATAGATGTGAACAAAGAAAAAAGGCAGAGGATAGAGTTCAGAGAGTGCGTTGCAGAAATAGGAGAGAAGCATATAAAAGATCTACCTGCAGATCGCTCTTCAGCAGACCCAAATTTCACATTCAAAGCACATAACCAAAGTTCTAAACAGAGTTTTGGAAACCTAACTACACAGACAGGTTCCTGCAAAATCTATGAACACAAGGTACAGGCTGGCAATATAGGCAGACACTGCTTTACACTGTAATACTGTTGCCAGACTGGAGAACAGTCTGCAGCAACACTGAACACAGAAATATTGGACCCTGGGCTACAGTTGCTGGACTAGAGCATATCCAGCCAAATACCCGCTGTACAGATACACAAGCATATGAAGCTGGATTATCGTTGCTGGACTACAGCTAAAATGGACAATCAAGCCGTCTCAAAGTACTTGACACTGGTCTACTTGCTAGACCAGAGTACTACAGGCAGCAGCATACTGATGTTACACTGAGAACACAACAAATAGAGGATGGAGCCTACTCACGATGGGAAAACACAGGCCAACAAGGACTTAGACTGCTAGAGGCTTTTCAGGAGACTTATAAAGTCTTCCAGAGAGATCATGCTATAGCATTCGAAAACAATCTACGCTATCTACTCTCAGAGATCCTTCTGCTACAAGTTCCAAGCTTCCATGGTACGCCTGCCAAGTTCTACAGTATTTTACAATATCTCTCAAAGTGTGCAGATTATTTTCGCATTTCCTGTAACAAAATGCTGCTGTGTGGTGACCTTCAAAGACCTGTTCACTCTTGCACGAAGTCAGAATGCTAAATCATCAGCTAATATCCGGACTAATGAGCGCTGCAGTAAAGTGCACATGATTTTGTGCATTCAGGAATAGCCAAGTAAAGATAATGAGCCAAAGCCCTTTTAAGCCTTTGAACACATCTTAAAGTTACTAGATCCATGTACTTGCATGCAAGGCTTAGAGCGTATGTATAGCTCCATAGCAAGACCATTTCTGCTCTGAACATATGCCAACCTCTGTCTGCAGCAGGCAAGCGCTTAGTGGGCGCTTGTCAAGCGCTAAGCTTACAAGCTGTTTTCTGTTTTGCATCACAAGAAGGTGAGAGCTATACAACATAAGTACATATTCTGAAACCCACTGATAACCTCTATCCACTGATAGTACAGCCACCATAATGTGGCTACTTTCCAGGAGTGCCCTCAGCATAGGCACGTGACACTTGGCCTAAGCGCTCAAAGAAAGGCAAGCAATTGCCAAGGCTCATTGAGTAATCCAACAAGCTCAGTGTAACCGATGTATAGTTGGGGCCTATGTCTATACATATACACAGTACTAGCTTGAAAGGTGAGCCACAGCAGGCTGAAAAAATTGAGCAAGTTTCAATACAAACTTTGTAATGAATTGAAGCGGAGCTTGAACTTTGTGTATTGAAGTAACAAACAATGTTCCCACGCATAGGGCCAAGGTTCGTAACGGTGCTGAAAAGGTCCCAAAGCTGTCACCCGTAAGGACGATTCTTCATTTCATTCAGAAATCGTAACTATGAGAAATTTGATGATTATGTCTGCTATGTCTTGCATATTTAAGCTTGAAGGAATGGTTTGCGTTTCAACAGGTGCCCACTCAGTAGTGTAGATCTGGAAAAATATGTTGAAACACAATGCATAGAGTCATGGAATTGCACAGCAACTTATGGAAGTAAATGCTATGAAAAATCCATGGTAGAAAGATAAATCACAAGGCTACTATGCAAGCAAAGCCGTGCATCCACTCAAGTGCAGGAGGTCCTAACAGCACAGCCTGCTCTATGCGCGAACTAGAAGTCACCAAGGCTTCACTACAATAAGGCAAAAGAGTTAGAGCATGGAGAAGGTTAAAGCCAGAAATATACAAACCCTGTACATGATCTGTAGTAGCATCTAAAAACTGTTGCTCTGAGGTGTAAACATTGATTGTGGTACGGATTGCCTTTCCTAGAAATTGCAAAGAATTGAGTACTTCAGGAAAATGCCGGAAAGATTAGGACTCACCTCGAAATGTGTGCTGCACAATAGGGACCATATATTCATATATCGCAGCTGTTGCATGTGCTCCGACGATACAAAATGCCAATCGATCCAAGCGAACACGACCGCGGCCAGACAGTGCTTGTAAAATTGCTGGCCAGTCCATTCTTCTCAACATAGACTTGAGGTGGTGAGGCCGCATTTTCTTGCAATAAAACACCAGTTGCAAGGTGGAAATATTTCTTGACAGGCCACGAATAAAGCCTGAGTATAAGTCTGCCCTGCTTGCCGAGGAATGCGCATCTCCTGCATTTTGCAGCCCTTCCTGCCAGGTAACTCCGAAGCTGGCGTAGGTAAATTTATCGCAGCTTCCCAGCATGGCTGTAATCTGCTGCAAGAATCCTGTACCTGATAAAACATCAGAAAAAGCTGGTACTTAGATGCGCCAGAAACAGTAAAGAATTACAAACATACCCCGTCGTAAGGAGTCTGACTCCCCGAGACCTAGACCAAACTTGCATAGAGTAGGTCGATTGTTGGCAATGAGCTCACAAGCATGCTGAAGAGTGTCGGGTAGAAGATGTGGAGACAGCAGAAAAATCGAAGCTGCGTTGCTGAGAGGAGCAAGAAAGCGGATGAGATCAAATGAAGGATGTAGGAGGAGAAGCTGGGTGGTGGCAGTGGGGCAAAGCTGGATATTCTTGAAAGGCAGAGGCTCGTCTTCTGGTATGTCCAAGTTGCTGAGTGTAAGGCGAGTCAGGTGTTGGGTAGGAGAGCCATTGACGTGAGCTGAGGAGCCAAGCATCATGCCAAGAATCTGCCATCCACTGACAGAGCACAGAACTCCATCTACGACCAACGAAGAGATAGTGGGGTGGAGAAGAGGGATGACGTGAAGGGGGGGGTCATGTTCTGCAGTAAAACAATGAGTAAAGTTGAGACCCGTAAGCCAAACAGTCTGGGTGTTAGGAAGAAGCTGCACTATGTAACCGAACGTACAGGGATGAAGAGTAGTGTAAGTGTCAATACGACCGGAGTCGTATGAAAAGTTGCCTGAAAACACAACATGCCGAATTACATTACACAAGGAAGAGTTGAGCTTGTGGGACAGAAAGGCTTGATGGGGCCGAAAGGGGTCTGGAAGGTGTTCATAACCTTTGAGAAATACAACCTGGAAAGCATATGGAAAGGCAATGTGGTAGAAATGCTTGCAAACAAGAAGTAGAGTGCGCAGAATGGCTCTGTCCTGGATGTTTTGGGGATCGAAACACTTGAAAACAGCATCAAACAACTCCGTTGGAAGAATGTAAGCAGCTGGAAGTGGTCTGGAGAGTATAGGCATGATAGTCAAGCAAGGAGAAGACAAGCGACAATGTGGAAGGGAACAGAAAAGTGTAAGGCGGCATTTAGCGCCACGCCTGGACACAAGGCGCCTACCAAGCGCTTATGGAATTTCAAAGTATACTCACCTGAGCAGACACAGAGAATAAATATAGCAAGACATATAGATGAATATGATTGTAAAATCAAAAAGAACATGTCCCGCACACTATCCATGAGATGTGGCCACATGCGGGAAACAGCATGCATTCCAAGGCGCTTAGTGGAACGAAGCGCTCGTACCGAAATACATGAATAGCAAAGACATACATTAAGCTAGTCCAACATGGAGGGAAACATTGTGAACACCACCAAGCACAGTAGGCAACTGCCAAAATCCAGACAAAAAGGCTCAGGGGACAAGGCTAAAAAAATCGCTCAAGTTTCAATACAAACTTTGTAATGAATTCAAGCGGAGCTTAAACATTGTGTATTGAAGTAACAAACAAAGTTCCCACGCATAGGGCCAAGGTTTGTAACGGTGCTGAAAAGGTCCCAAAGCTGTCACCCGTAAGGACGATTCTTCATTTCATTCAGAAATCGTAATACAGTCTAAAGATATACTTTGACATGGAATTTCTTTGAAGACATAATTTGGCAAGTTTGGCAATGTTTTCCACTGTTTTCACTGGAGTCATAAAGTACGCCCAAAGAATTCTGCTATGAAGTGGAATGGCAAGTGTATACTTAGAAGCTGTTGGATAAATCTGTTCACAGTGTGTATTGAATGCAGAGGCTAGGCAGAGTAAATTATGATGCACATTGTGCAGATTAAGGTGAATGTTAAAATTATCTGAGATGACCTGGGAAGTCATGCGTTTGTCAGGCTGGAGGCTTAGATGCCGGTGCTCCACTCTATAATAACCGGTGTGCTCATAGATGTAAAACTGCCTGAGCCTGACAGTACAGAGAAATGTAGTATGGTCTCTGCAGCCATATTGCCAGAAGTAGGGGCACAATAGGTGTGAAGTGACGTAGATAGAGTAGGCTTGGGGGGTGTGATGTAGGAATGATCAGAGACAAGGACATGTAGTGCAAAGACACAGCCTACAGAGGTAGTACTCTCTGTAAAGGTGTGCAAAGCTGCAGCACACATAATATAGCAATGCGTGAGCATCCATAAGAGGGGAAGGAGCATAGTGAGAGATGTCTGTGCAGAAGATGAAGTGACAGGTGGTGGTAGTCAGAAGGAAGAAGCAAAGCGCCCAGGGCTGTCCTTAAATACTCCAGAATGATGGTTACATAAGCAAATCAAGATGTAGGCGCCTATTGTCACATGATCTCTGTAAAGGCAACTCCAGGCTATGAATATATGCAGCAATATTGCAAGGGATGACTTGGCATAGGAGTATCGCTCTAGTACTCGCAGACCACACAGAAATATCATGGAGGCATGAGCATATGCATAGAATTGGAACACATGTGAGGCATACAGGGCATAGAAGACACAGAGAGGTGAGGAGCATAGAAGGGAACAGCTACAAGACTACGCCTACTTGCGGAAGTTGGCAGAGCGTTTGAAGTCATCAGGGTCAGAAATAAGAAGAACAGCGCCAAGAAGGTTGAGGTTGAGAGCATCCACGGTACCTCTAGACTGACCACTGTTGTCTATGCCCAAGTCCTTCTCCCAGAAGCTGATGCTGTGGATAGCACCAACAATGGACATAGCAGGGATCTCCTCGTTGAGAGGAAGCTTGGGAGCCTCGGACATGATCTTGTGGAAGTCCAAAACTTCACCTTGACGATGTCCTTGGTACCAAGACCGCAGGTCAAAGACATCAACTGCAGATGAAAATAAGCTTCATGCTTGTGAACAGCACAAAGCACTCACTTGTGTTGTCAACCCCAAGCACGGCCCTTTGGCGCATGCTAGACAGCCAGCTGGTCATGAAAGGGGAAGGGCGAGTGGTGTTTTCATCAGCCTTGCTGGTAGACGCAATACTTTGAGCAGCATGGGTCGGAGTGCTGAAGAAGATCCGGGCTGCCAAGTGTCAGTATAGAGAAAAATGTATGGGCCAGCAGAAGACTCACAAAGCTTGGACTTCTGTGGTGAGAACATCTTGCTGGATCCTGGCACCTCCACCTTGGTGCGGACGGAAAGAGCGTTGTTCCAGAGCGTGATCCTCAATGAGGCAGCAGACTTGACCATTCCAGCAAAGCTGAACAGCCGGTGTGCATCTATGGAGGGGGGAACCAGGTAGAGAGTCCTGCTGACTTTTCCACCTCCTCCCTGGCCTAAGAAATGTGCATGAGCAATGGGTTATGTTGGAGTAAAAGGAACAGAGCACTCACGTTCTTCTGCACGACGCAGATGAAGCTGAGAAGCAGCACCAAATGTGACAAAGCCCTCACAAAGACCACTAGCCTGAGCAACAATTACACTGTTGTAGGAGGAACCAACAGTGTAGAGCTCAGGCGCAGCAGCAATGGAGTTGACCAGACCAGCAATGGATGGTCTGGTTACTGTATCCACCAGCCTTCTAAGAAGGTTCAAGTCAGCATAAGCTGCAGCTATGCGTGCAAAGGAAAGCTTACTTGGTGGTGCTCTTGGTGTTGAGGCCGTATTTCTTGAGGAGGTCCCCATAGCGGAAGCCAGCAAGCTGACCGTCTGGCCCAGCATTGTTGTCCGTCATAATCCATCTAAATCCACACTATGTCAGACAACATAGCACAGGACTGGTTGCAGGACGCCACATACCTCAACTTTGGCATGTGAACGTAGCGCTCCTTGAGCAGAGGATCAACAATGTCTGCTCTCTCAGCCAGAACTCTGGCGCTAGATACTTGACACTCTGTGGGGCTAAGAAATCATAAGAGACAGAAGGTGATCCAGTAGAGAATGAACATACGCGTCGATCTTAGGGCCTGATCGGTTGCGCTCGTAGCAGTGGCGACCGCTCGCCGCGCGTGGATTAGATAAGCGAGCGTGACTTCCAAATATAGAAGTTAGCCGCGATCTCGCGCAGATGCTCGCGCAGCCTTGCTCAGTGTGATCCTGCCAGCTCCCCTTGCCTTGTACCTCTACCTATGGCAGCAGAAATAACCGACGAGACGCGCAGGGCCCTTGCGGTCATCTCAGGTATTGTTGCTGCTGCTGCTGCCCTTGAATATGCGTCAGCTCGTAATGATCCCAAGCCTTATCACACATCTATTCTCACTGGAGAGCTATGGGTTCAGAAGCTGCTCACGGGCCACTCCTCCCGTATGCTGAACAGCTTGAGACTGACACAGGAGGTATTTCTGAGCTTATGCACTGAGCTCAGGGTGAAGAGTGGGTTGAGGGACTCGACGCATATTGGAATGCACGAGAAGGTTGCAATGTTCCTATACTTTGGCCGCTACGTTGCAGGACAGCGTGCCCTTGCAGAACGCTTTCAGCACAGTGGAGACACCATCTCAAGGTAAGCAGACCATTATTCCAATCATCCGACATCTTAAACTCATAAGGTCTAGGCACATCCACCGCTGTTGCGGAACGAGGCTCAAACGCAGCACGAGGGACGGCGGACGGGGAAGACGACGACGAGGCGCGGCGGAGCGAGTCACGCAGCGACGCACAACTTATTCAGCTGTCCGTATTGACCAAGATAACATTAGCATAGTAAACTACCATACAACGGAGACTTACCTGTCCGTATTGACCAAGAGGTCGAGATGACGGACAGGCTACAGGAGCAGGGGTATATATACTACTGAGGGCTGCGCACGGACCAGGCAATCATGTGATGTGAAGGTCGCGCGCGTTTCAGAGCGCTTGGGATCGAAGGGCGAAACAGGTCGGAGATGCATCAGCGTAGCTGAGTATTCCGGCCCTTTCGGCGAGGCTGCGTCCGGGGAGTCATCAGGCATGATGGTTTCAGCCCGGGGAGATCACGAGGCTACGCGCAGAGCCCTGGGGCTGTTCTGACACGTGATGGACCGACAGTGACGCGCGTCGGGGACGCTGGCGGCTGTGGTGTGATGCGCCATCAGGAGCGCTGGTGTCTGTGCCAAGCGCGTGCCCTGGGCGGCTATGACTCCGGATGCGTCGAGGTCTGCTCGAGCACTGGATTAAACCAGGGAAATTCGCAATAAATCGGCGAAAAATAGGGCAGGACCGTCATATCCATGATATTACCCCCCTCCTAAAACCGAGCGTCCTCGCGAGGGCTCAGGCTCGGCGCCCCTCCTCCCAGCTGAGATCGGCCTTGGCGCAATCGTACGGTGCTAGGTAGAAGTATTCCGTTTCCGTGTGGAAGGGTCGGAAAGAGGCGGCCAGAGACTCGAAGTTCGTGGCTGCGAGCTTGCGTGGGGCTTCAGGATTCTCGCGATGGAACTTCTTGACTAGCGCGGAGGCGTGGTCGAGGTTCGCAGCAGGTTCCCAGGAGTCACCAGCAGCGCCGTATCCCTTCCAGCGGACTTTGTACTGGAGTTGGCGACGGAATAGGCGGCTGTCGAGGATCTTCTCGACGGTGTACTCCTCCTCGCCGTCCACTTGGACAGGCTTGGGTGGTGGTGGCTTGGAGACGCCCTGGTCGTGCCACGGGCTGAGGCGGTTGACGTGCAGGACAGGGTGGATCTTTAGCCAGTGCGGCAGCTCAAGCTTATAGTCGAGTTCACCGACTTTCTCGAGGACCTTAAACGGGCCAAGCTGGCGTGGACCGAGCTTGGGCGAGGGTTGATGGACCTTGATGTCCTTGGAGCTGAGCCAGACCATATCTCCAGGCTTGAAGACGTGGGCGCGTTTCTTTGCGGCCTCGTAGTCCTCTTTCATGCGGAGTTTGGTTTGGCGAAGGGCAGCTTCAGCTTCCTTGCGGATATGGGCCATACGATCCAGACGTTCGTCCAGTGCCGGTATGTTGGAGTGCTTTCCGGCGGGGATAGTGAAGTCTGGGGTATACCCGTAAACGATTTCAAAAGGCGTGCGTCCAGTGGCGCTGGAGACGTGTGAATTCAGCACGAACTCCGCCATGGGTAGCCAATCGACCCAGTTGTCTTGTCGCTGGGAGACAAAGAGGCGCAGGAACTTCTCTACTTCTTGGTTCTTGCGCTCGACCTTGCCGTTGCCTTCAGGATGATAGGCGGTGGTCAAGCCGGTCTGAATACCAAGGCGCTTGTAGAGAGCACGCATGTAGCGAGCAGCAAACTGAGGTCCGCGATCGGAGAAGATCTTGCGCGGGAGACCATGTAGACGGAAGATATCGGTGTCGTGGACATCGGCCATGCCTTCGGCGGTGACTGTAGAGTCAACGGGCACGAGATGGCATTGGTCTGAGTGATGGTCCACGTAGACAGCGACAGAGTCTTTCTTAGTCTTCGCGTCGCGCGGGAGCTGAGTGATGAGATCGACTCCGACGTGTTCCCAGGGCCCGGGAGGTACTTCTTGCACCAGACCATGTAGCTCTTTTATAAAACGTCCCTACTATACTAATAAATCGTTTAGCAAAAAACGCTACAAGCCCTAGTTGGCAATATAACGCATTTTCCGGGCATTTACAGGGGTATGTTTTTAAAAGGGACTGTTTCGGGCGCCTATTTTCGAAACTGTCTGGAAAGCTGCGCAGCTTAACGGAAAGACATATTCCAAAAGGAGACAGCCCAAAAATGGACAGGGGAGGAGTTATTCACAAAAGAACGGCGGGGAGCCGAGTCTTTGCGGCTTTAGTGCGGCCTCCCGGTGCCGCCATCAGCGCATCAGCGCCACAAAGGAGACCCTGACCGGGCCAACCGGGTACCTGTCCGGGAAGCGCCCAATGCGGTCATGGGCATCAATTTCGCTTCTGGGGGCCATTTCTGCTGCTTCTCCTCGCTCCCCTGGCTTCCTGGGGCCTCTACACTATGTAGATTACTGTTTACTATGTATGTATAGTATAGAGGGAAGACAGGGACCCAATTGAACCGCTGTGGAATATAATAAATGATTGATTATATTTGATTTCGATTTTTCTGGGCCTGAAAGCGGCCTGCAACCCTTTCCACCGGTTCTGAGCCCTTTCCAGCTATGCCAAAGGGTTATGTAACCCTTAAAGAAGCTAGACGAGAGATTTGGGGGCCTAGGGGTAGCAGGGAAGTGGTAGGGGACCTGCGAGGATCTGCCAAAAAAAGGTGTGAATATCGTGTGGCAAATGCCTGGATTCTCATCGCATAAGGTCTATAAACTGCCCTGTATACTTGCTTTTGCATCCCCCGCCTTCGTTCCCATGCGATCTTCAAGATCTGGTCGTTTCCCACGGGCGCTTTTTGGCTGATTTTGACGAAATCGCCCAGATCGCAGCGCAACCGTTGAGAATGGCGCGGGCGCTGTATCTCAGATCGATTCGCAGTCTATGAAAACGGGGGAGTACAGATTCGCAAGTAAATCGGAGGGGAAATGGTGGATATACATACCTGCAAAAGCGAAAAGTGGCCTTTGGTTTGCTTCTGGGCACTTCAGAACACCGAAGTGAAAGCAGGTATGTGCCTGGCTGCTGTAGGATAGGAAGACAGGTCCGGACCTCTCAAACATGTCAGTACATCTTTGTAGGGCTTGTATGTAGCAGGAATTGATCCAATACTGCGTGGATCCTTTTGGGTAGCTGCATATATGGTGTTTTGGGGCCAAAGTGCCCAAAAATGCGCATTCAAGAGCCAGGAACATTTCATTCCCACTATCCTACAGCTCCGAGACGTTGGATATAGCGTTATATAGCACCCATACACATTGTGGCACAGCCCCAGCAAGATTGGACCGCTGTGGAAGCTGCAGGAGCCTGGGGAATGCCCCCTGAACGCGATTTTGGAGGGTTTTGACCCCCTGTATAGATTCCCCTACGTGTTACACGCGTCAAAACACCTTTCCCATGGTACTACATACCAATGACACGTAAACGACGCGTCCGACACGTCAGGGACGCGATGAGGAAGGTATGGAAGCCCCTGTCCCTGGCGCATTAATTCCCCGAAATTCGAGGATACTTCCCAGGATATTGCTGGGCCCTAAGACCGCCCTGGGACTCTCCATATGGGCTCTCCCCATGCTATAGTACCTATACGACGCGCTGTACCGTGCCCACACCCCATTGAAGGCCCAAGGGTGCCCCAGTGCACGCATTTGAAATTCGTTGAAATTCCAGTTAATTCCGTAATATATTCGCATACCCTGGGGAACCCCCACAGATGAGGTTTAGTACTACAATACCTTCTAGCTACGGTATCTACCACTTTGCCCCATGCTCCTGGCTCTGGAGGGAGCAGGGGAGCAGCAGGAATACCCCTGCCAGCCAAATTCTCGCTTATGGCGCTTATTTCCGTTTTGGGCAGGTGCCCAGCTTGGTGGCGCTAGGGCGCCAAATGCTTTCATCGCCGGCTCCCGGCGGGTATTTTGCGAATAGCGGGCTCAGTTTTGATCGGGAGGGGTCCCTGTCAATGAGAGATATGATATTTTCTATGTTCTCTACAACTTTGGTTTTCTGACATATGACCCCGGAAAAACATATGCCTTTTTAAAAAGAAGTCCCTCCCCTTTTGGCCCACATACCCCTGGTAGCATTTTTTGCAAAACGACTTACTACTATACTAGCTGCTTTTACAAAAACGCTACATGGACGGCTGCGGCCAGCGTCATTTTGAGTCCCCTGGGCAGAGGTTCAGGTGAACCGAACGTCAAGTCGGGCGTTGGGGACGTGCCACCCCGGCATGCGCCGGAAGGCCTCCTGCCAGATGTCTTCGATGGCTGGGCCCTGGTCGGGGGCGCGGTCGATGTCGAGGGACATTTCGATGGTCCGGAGGTTCGGAGCGCGCTGGGTGGTGGTGCTGATGATGTCGGCCAGCAGGAAGAAGGTGAGGGCCCCGCAGAGGTCGACATAGTTCCTGGGCCTGGAGAGGATGACGATGACGAGGCGCTCGAGGGTCGAAGGGGTCGTCCCTAGCATCCTCATGAGGGGCCGGGTGGAGGCCTCGGCCTCGCCGCTCCATTCGCGGGGGGCGAACGGGACCGTGGCGATGAGTTCGCGCATCTCGCTGTTCCTGCCCAGGTCGATGTGGAGGGCGGGGGCCTCCTCGTACTGATCCGCGTAGACGGGCGCGAGATCGATTGTGAGGCATCTGACGTTTGGGCCTGAGCTGGCGAGGCACCTGTTGATGAGGGGTGTCTTGTCCAGGGTGCAATGTCCGAGATGGAGCGTGCTGGCCTTGAGGGTTTTCGTCATGAGGGGGTCTGAGAGTAAGGTGCAGAAGGGAATGTCGACCTCCTTCGTGACCCGGATCGTGAGGTCGTCTACGTGCGTGGCTGAGGGCAGGAAGCAGACTAGTGCGTCGACCGCGGAGGTGGTTTCGTTGAGGTCGATGGACAGCGTGCGGACGGTGTTGAGGGCAGGGAAGGTCGGGGCTGCGATGTAGAACCTGAACGGGATGTGGCAGCTTAGCGCTTCCAGCCTGACGGACTCGAGGCGGGGGAACTTGGCACAGAAGTGAATCACGTCCTCCGGATTGACGACGGCGTCGGAAGGCAGCGCACGGTGCGAGAGGCTGACCCGTCCGTTGAAGCGCAGCTGCCGGACGAGTGGGCGTAGGCCTGACTCCGCACCGAACGGCAGCTCAGAGAATTGGAATGCGCGCCCGCCGTGATAGGCCGGGATGGTGGTGTCGCGAAAGATAGCAGGCCGGGCGAGGTACATGAGTCGCGGACCCAAGTGCGCGAGCCGGAGGGCTTCGACGAGCGTCATGCCTTGGACAGCGTCGACAAGGATGGGCTCGAGCACCTCGTCCGGGAGATGCGGCATGGGGCCCTCTTGCTCGCCTGTCGTCTCGCTGTGTTTCATGCTGTGAGTCGTGGTTTGCCGGTGAAGTGGGGCGCGACATACGTCTGGTGCTCTCGCTCGATTCTCGCGCCCGCCAGTCGCCGGAGACGTGCGATGGTTCTGCCCAGGGCTCGCGTCATGGCCTCTCTGGTGGGCATTGTTCGGTTTGTGGCTGGGGTATGGATGAGTTCTGGTCGCTTATGTGGTGTCAGGACGTGTCTGCCAGTGTCTGCCACTCACGCAAGCGCCTTCGCGTAACGTCGGCTGCCCGCATGCGCGAGAGTCAGCCTTCGCCCGCTCGCATGGGCCATCGTCGGCCTGTAGTGCGGGTTCCTTGCGAGCCGCGTTGCCCCGCCGGGCGTGCTGCTTCTGGGGTCCGCGCCCTCCGAGTGCTAAGTGGTCGTGATACGCCCGCACTCGGTGGATCTGTGTGCGGGGAAATGGCGGTGAGCTGTTGCTCGCGTGCCGTTAGTCGGTGTCTTACGAGTGCGGCCGACCAGTTAATATATCCATACTGGTGCGGGTGTGATGCCGTAGCCGTCGCGGTGAGGGGCAGCGTGATGTCGTTGATTCTTTGTTCCCTTTTCGTGTCGCCGGAGGCGGGTTAAGGCCCGGCCTCCGTATGGTGGCCAGTACGCCTGTGCCCGTCATCGGTTTGCGGCCCTGTGTGTGGCGTGAGTGGTTTAGGGAGACCCGCCCGCCCCAAACGAGGAGGGGGGGCGTGACTCTGTCTGCGCGCTGGAGGCGCGCCGCGTCGGTGTCGGCTCCGCGTGGCGGCGTGAATCTCGTAGTCGCGGTGATGGCGGGAACTCGCGGGCGGTGAAAAGCTCCCACGTTTTAGCCGGAGATCGCGCTGTCGGTTTCAGGGCTGTGCCCACATGGTGGTGGTTGCCCTGTCCCCCCGATGCCCAGCGCCTCCGGTTGGGGCCGTAGGTAAATCGGGCGAGCCCTAACCAATATGGCAATTCCTGGTTCATGACGCCGCGAATAGATTAAATTCTTCGCTTCAGTTGCATGTTGGCGCCGCACTCCGGTCCCTGCAGCGTTTGCTTCGCCATCAGAAAGTCGTCGAAGGTTTGGTAGGTGGCAGGTTCTCGATGTGGGCTCCAAGTCGCCGTGTTTGTTTGACGCTTCTTCCTTATTTTAGTAATTGTTGGCGTTCCGTCGGTCGTGTCCCGCTTTGTTCTGACGCGGCCGCCGTCGATTCCCCAAGGTCGCTAGGGTCTAGAATGAGACCTTGCGGCCCTATGCCGTAGGCGTCCCTGCTTTCCGGCTGCGGTGCCTCAGCGTTGTCCACGCCGCTGTCGCTTGTCTTTGATGGTCGCGCGGGATGCTGTTGGCGCGTGTGCGTTCCGCTCACTGTTCCATTCTTTCGCCCGCCCTAGCTTTTTCACGTCCGCCCGTAGGTCCCATTTGTCAGACGAATGCTTCGGCTCGTGCGGCCGGTGTTTATTCCCGCTCGGGCTGTGTGACTCCCAGCGGTGAGCTACATTCTCTGGTAGGCCCCCTCAAGCGAGCGTGAGCGTGGGCCTGAGCTCTTCGCATGTTTCTCTCCAGGTCCGGCTTCGTTCCAGGATGTGTCCCCAATGCGCCGCTCTGTCAGTCGCACTGGAGCCCTGAGTTCCCGCCGTGAACGTGATCTTAACTTGGACGCGGAGGAGCGGGGCGAGGAGGGCCCGTACTGGGAAGCGCGCCATCGCTTTGATGAACGCTCCCCGCGTGTCGCACTCGTTCCAGAACACGACGTGTACCTCCTCGACGCGTTTGGGTATTGAGCGGAGCATGTCCCGGGCGGGCGAGAGGTGCGCGGAGGGGTCGTACCCGCTCGTGTAGCCAAGGATGGGGATGTAGACGTCCAGCTCTCGCAGCTGGTGCAGGCCGGTGAGGTCAGCACGAACCGGTCCGAGAATTTCGTAGTGGAGTTGTGGGGTGGGGAAGAGTTCGATGCTGAGGTGTCTGAGGGTCGACGCGGTTTTTCTGAGGAGGACGTTGATGCCGTCGAGCTGGTCAACGCCGCTGCGTTTGACTCGCAGCTCGCGGATGGGTAGGTCGCGGCGGCGGAGGTAGTGCTGCAGGTGGGCCATGCTGACCGAGTCGAGCTGTCCGTCTGGTCCTTCGATGTTAAGAGTTTGGAGGTTACGGAAGCGTGTGGCCACGCTGGCGACTGCGGGCAAGGTGACCTCAATGGCGGGAGATGCGATGGTGAGGGAGTGGACCGTGTCGGGCCCCATAGGTGCGTCTTGCGCGAATGGGCCCTCCAGGGCAACGTCGAGGCCCCTGAGAGTGACGTCGGTGACGAAGGGCGTGGCGTTGCAGAGGTCCATGATTTCCCGAGGGGAGATGATTCTGTCTTGAATGTCTCTCTGGTCGTCGGAGAGGCCGCGCTCGGAGATCGTGAGTCGGCATACGTATTCCGCTTGGTATTTTGAGCTGGCGAACCAGGCTATCGCGTTCGCGACCGGTGGGCCTTCGTCTGCGACGTAGACGGTGGTGTTTCGCATCAGCTCTGGGACGATGGCTGCAGCGAAGGCTCTTGCAGTGCCCGCCAGGGCCCAAGCGTCGTCGCGCGTTCCGTGCGTGAGGACCGCGCTGACAATACCCCCGAGGGCATGTTTCTGCTTCACTTCTCGGGTCAGCGACGTTCACAGGTTGGTCATGTCCGTTGGGCCTACTGATGTGTCCGATGAGCGACATTGCACGCGGTGGGCCGACGTTTCTTGTCGCCTTGGTGGCCTGCGCAGCGTAAGTTCAGTGTTGCTGCCTGGGCGAGCCGCCTGCGGTGTTAGAGCTGCGCTGCTGGTTGGCGTCCGCCCGGTCGTTTCCTCTGTTTAGCTCATTTTCGTAAGGTTGCCTATTGGTAGGCCACCTCTCCGATTAGCTTTGCTCGTGATCCCTGTGCGCGTTGCCGCCGTTTTTGTTTCTCTAGCGGCCCACTTTACTCTGTTTCTTAGGGTTTGGTCGGGTACCATGTTTTATTACTCGAGCGGGTAGTATACTAAGGAGCGGCGGAGAGCTACAGCCCCGTCTGACGCGTTCCCATTCTCCTCAAGCCCTATCTTGTGGTTAGGCTTGGCCGGTGATGTCCGTGCTAATGTTCTGCTCGTCGTATTGCTGCTGGTGATCCTATGAGCGTGTATAGGAGGCATGAGGAAGCCTGGCGTACCTCGGACTGCGCCAGCTTTGTGAAGTGTCCTGGCGATGGGCCGTTCATGTGCCTTAGAGCGTACAGAGCCCTGTCAATTTTGAATTGGCGGGTCCGATTGGAGAACCGGTAGCGTTCGACGGCTGACGGCTTCGCCGATCGAGACGGGACTGCAACGTAGCAGTTGCTGATCTCTTCGCCCACAGTCCTCTCGAGGCGGAAGATGTAGTGGTCGAAGGCCATGGCGGCGACCTCCTTGACTTGGGCGAGGCCGCGGGCGCCTTCAATTTGGACCCAGAGTCCGTGGCGGATTTTGTCGCCTGGGAGTTGGGTAAGGACGAGGGGAACGGCTGGGGACGAGAGCAGGCCATGGATGTATCGGGCTTCATCCTCGGAGCACTTGCAGCCCGCCGGGCTGAGCGTGCGCCACGCTGGATGCGGGCTGACGTGTAGGGTAGTCGGGGCTTGTCGCGCTGGACGAAGGCTGCGGAGGGCTGTGGGAGTAGGCTCATATCAGTTCTCCTGTAGGGGCTTATTGGAGGAGTTCCGCGCCGTCGGCCAAGACTGACCTATGGGGCCTGGCATGGTGTAGCAGGATGTAATGAGCGTTGTGGTTTGTTGACTGTCGTGTGGGTGGTTTGGGCTGGTGGTGTCCCATGTTGGGCCCGCGTTTTAACCCGGCCCTGGTGTTGGGCGTTTCTCTGGCTGTCATTTTGTGTGTGATACGTGAGCTGCGGTGAGGACGGTGCTTCGCGAAGCTTAAGGCGTGGCAGCCGCAAGGATTAGCATATGTCTGTGTCTCACCGTGAGCGGGTGACATGGCCGTACACTTACGAGGTCTGTCCCTGTCGTGTCTGGCCGGGTGGACACGGTGGTTGTCGGTGTCAGTATGTGGCCCGTGGGTCAGCAGGTCGGTCGCTATTACGCCGAATCTGGTGCGGGAGCGCCCATCCGCCTCCGGGCCGTGCGCTGATGCGCCGCTGTAACCAGCGCAACGTCGGGACCCCCGCGCGCGCTATTCTTGGCTCGCGAGGAGCGCCCCGTACCTCCAAGGCGCCGGCAGCATAGGCGCCTGTTGTATGGGTGACGCGTCGTCCTCAAGCCCGGGGCAGGTGGGGCGAGTCGGGGTATCGCTCAGGCTCATTGACTTGCAGGCACGCTGGTCTTCCTCTTCAGCGTTGTCTGGGCTTTGTTGCGGGCTCGTCTGCTACGTCCAGACAGGGTTGCAGCTCAGTACAGTTCGCGCTACGAGTGCGTCGTTGGAGGGTGGGTGCCTGGGGTGTGCGTCGTACTTCGGGACCTGCTGTTGCTCCCGTCGGCGATACTTTCGCGCTTGGGGTCTCGTTCAGCAGTCTGGTCGGCCCAGGTCGTTCGACTATGGGGTTGGTCCGTGGGGCCTTGCGCCCTTGCCCGCTGAGTCTGCGAGCACGTTGTTGCGGTCTATCATCATCACACACCGCTACGGGGCGCAGTGTCGCAGCTTTCACGTTCTTATGTCACTCTTTTTCGGGGCCCCTGGGGTTCTGGGTACGTTGTTATGAGTGCTCGGTTCGTCTCATGGGCCGCAAGGCTACGTTTTTAGGACTGGGTCTGTCCAAGCGCCTCTCCTCATGGTGGTGGTAGGAGATCAAGGGGCGCTCATCGGGGTTGTATCGCGACGCGTATTTACGCCAGATGCCATCCACGGCGGTGTTGCGCTGCATGGAGCAGCAGGGAGCAGCTCGGGCCTCCTACGCGCTCGCCTGTAGTCTCGTTCCCAGACGTTCGATCCCCACCTGAACCAAACTCCGACAGGACCAGCCTGTCGGGAACCTAATCGGGTCTACAACCCGTGAAAGGTTCAGTTGGGGATCGAACGTCTGGTGAGTTTGAACCGCGCGGGTGTGGGTCATCCCCCACGTGGCCTCGTCGCGTACTACTTTCACGGCCGGACGCCTGCTCCTTCCCCGCGCATACCACCATAGTCCGTCTCCTCCACCCTCCCTATCTATGCCACACCGCGCCTAGCTAGCTCTATCCACCGAGCGGCCGCCAGCAGACGCGATCTCCTCTCCGCCATGGTCGCAATTCTCGCAGACAGCAACCAATACTTCGACTTGCGTCAAGCTCTGCATGACACGCGTTCCGCGAAGGCTGCGGAGCGCGACAGCCTTCTAACTATCGCGTAAAGCGTGGCGTACATCCTCAGATTCCGCCAGAAGGCCGGCTAGGAAGGGCGGCGACAATGGCCTTCAAGTGCGTAGCTGGAGTTATGCATATATGCGCCCATCTGACAGGCTGCCCACCAGTGCGCATGAAGCCGTCATTGAGCAGGCAGTATCTCGGAAGGTAAGCTCGCGATTGCTCCCCCGATATCTCCGCCATCTCACGGTCCTAGTCATCGTGTATAGAGCTCAGTTCACGCGGTGTCCCTCCCCCGCCAGGAGCCGCGGTGACGCGGTCCTATGCCTCAGTCCGAAGCTTCAGCCCCATATTCTAGCCAACATTATCATATTGTACAACTATATACATGTTCTCAATGGAATGGCAGTGCACTCTTATCCATGGCGACGGGAGGAGGGTGCGAGAGTAGGGCAGCAGCGAGCTGAGCGTCGGCACGTGGGGATGACCCACACCCGCACGGTTCAATTTCACCAGACTTTGTAGCGCAGGTAGGGCTTCGCCATATTAAATCTCCGCCGATGCCCGCACCGGCAGCATTGATCGCAGATCAACTCCGCAAGGAGGCTGCCGTGGATGCGCTCGCAAAGGCAGGGAACGAGACTAGCTCGCCTGCGCCACGAAGCCTTCGGAGTTTCAAGAGCTTCGGCGCTCGGGCGCCGGCTGGTCTTTCTTCCGCTCTCCTCCAAACTCACGCGAGTCACTCACACGCAAGTCCGGATCTGGCGGATGTGGCCGAGGATGTACCTACAACAGCCCGTAGGTCCCGTGCCTAGAGCGCTGCCGGACTTACCCTGCACCGCCACGCTCGCCGCCGCGGGCGCGCGACGGGCCAGCGAAGAGTCAGAACGCCGCGCCGCACGCGACGTGCCTCTCGAGCGACCTTATGCGCGCGACACCCGTGCGCGACTGTGCCATTGGCGGTGTACTGCAGTGCATGCGTGTCCACGGCCGGGTTCGCAGCGAACCCACCCTAGATCCAATGCGCCCACGACCGCACCTCGCAACAATGCCCGCAGCCGTTTACTGTTCCGAATTCGCGTTCGGAACTGTGTTACAACCATCGGGCACAGTTCTCTGCAGGTATTCCTTGACCCGCTAAATGCTCAGACTAGCAGCTTGTAGGACACGCCGCGCGCACGACGCCAGCGCGCCCCGGCCGCACGCCAACGCCGTGGCGCTCTACAGCTCTTACGGACAAGCACCCCGCGCCGAGCTCACTTCCGGGCGGCCCGCGATCCCCACCGCACCTTCTCTTACCCCTGCACCAGGGAAACCGAGCAGGTGCCCACACGTCTTTCGACGCTCCCGCCCCAGCCTCCGACCGCGCGCGGCCCTGAGACATGGGCTCGTGCGCCGCACCGGGGCGCACGGCGGCGCGTGGTGGCGCGCTACGAATGCGTCAGTCGCGGTCCGTGCGGCGTTGGGCGTGTCGGACGAACTAGCGGGCGCGTTCGCCTCCGTGTCGGACGAAGCACGCGCGAGTGCGGTCGCAATCTGACGCTGCTGGCCGCACGGAGAGGCAAGCGTGACGCTTTCTTGTGGCACAATCAAGCATCTGACGTCTACAGACGGTTCACTGGCGACGGACGCCATCATCTGGCCCCCGGTGCTCGTGATGGCACACTGGGATGGGGGACGCGCATCACGCTTGCGGCGCGCATCGGTGATGTGCTGGCTAATGTCCGTGGCTGAGCGACAATTGATTCGCTGACACCTGCGGTGGAGTGCCGAGAAGGTGGTCCACGACCTACATCCAGTGTCGCCAGCTAACTATTCTGTCATTAGGCACGTTAGCTATCGCCCCAATCACTCCCGACGAAGCAGTTTGGGGCAGACGCCACATGCGAGCTGCTACCTCTGCCGCGCACAGCGCCGCCACCCAGAAAGCCCGGATACGGCTTGCCAAGGCGCCCCGCGACATATATAGACCCCAAACGCGACTCTCAAATCTCCAGAACAACCTCGCTCTCTGCTGCACCCCATCCAGCTCGCACACACCCGATCGCCATGCTCATGCGCACCACCACCCTGCTCGCCGCCTCCACCCTCGCCTTCGTCGGCGCGCACGCCGAGAGCCACACCGTGCACTTTGTGAACAAGTGCGCTCCCCTCTTCCTTGCTCCATCCTATGCGCTGACGCCGTGCGTGCCCTCCGCCCAGGTGCGGCTACGGCACGGTGCGTCGCGCGCGGCCTAGCGTAGCCCGCGGGCGGAGCTAATGCATGTGGTGCGCGCAGCCGCTGCTCAAGGCCGCCGGCCGCACGCTCTCGACGGGCGCGGACTACCGCAGCAGCGGGCCGCTCGTCGCCGCCATCGCGTGCGTCGTCCTTCCCCTCCCACCCGCTCCCCTCCTCTCCTCGTCCGCCGCCCTCACTCGCCCCCCGCTGATTCGGCGCTGGGCAGCTTCCTGCAGACCGGGCACTGCGGCGACAACGGCGAGGGCTGCACGCTGCTCGAGACGACGCTCCAGAACCCGACGCGTCCCGGCGGCGGCTCGAGCAGCGACGTCTCGCTCATCCCGCCGTGCGTCCGCGCCCGCCTCCTTGACTATTCTGGCTGACGGTGCGGATGGTTAGCCACAAGTTCAGCGTCGCGTCCGGCTTTGGATATTATGGCGGGTGCGACGGCGCGGGCGCGGACTGTAATTGCTTTACGCTGCGCATTTGAGAGGGATGGCTGACGAAGGTGCGCTGCAGGCAAAGACGCGAACTGCCCGACCGCGTTCCGCAAGCCGGACGACACGCACGTGCAGGTCGCGTGCCAGAGCAACGACGTGCGTCGCGCGCGCCTTCGCCTCTCCTGCACCAACTGATGCATCTGCGCGCAGGTCAACCTCGCGATCACGTTCTGCGAGTAGGCACGCTGCGCCCCTCTCCGCGCGTTCGTTCTCGCGTCCCGTTTCCTAGTACCTGCGCCAGCGCCTGTATGATTCGCACATACGCACGACATCGATAGTCTCGGCCTGTTTCATCCCACGCTGCGTACCAACCCACAGAACGAGCAGCGCACCTACCGTATACGTCCGAGCTAGTCACGCGTCCGGAAGCGCATGCCCCGCCGAGCACGGAAACCCTATCCGCACACACGCATATATACTCGCGCCCGAGCGAGCGTCGCGCCCGCGCCTGCGTCTGTGTCCCGCGTCAGCACGCCATATCTGGGTTCTGCGTTTGTGCCACGGAACTCCGCAGACCGCCGCGCCGCCTGTACGCTGCTGTCTTCCTACTGCCCACGCCGCCTTGCAAGCCGCTGGACGGCGGCAGCGTACATGTGGCGGCGGCGCGACGCCGCGCATCTGTAGGAGGCTGGGGATCGTGCGGCGGACTGCTGGCTCTGCTGGAGCCACATGGCGTCGTCGCGCGCGGATCGGTTGGGTCGCGCGCCGGCGCAGTGTGGGCGCAGAGATGCGTGGGCGCGGTGTGCGACGGTCGGATAGCATTGTGGCGCATAGCATGTACGCATACATGCGCAGTAGCAGCGGCCGCGTACGTGCACGTCGCACGCGCGTGTCGTGCCGTGGCTGCGCCTGGCCCCCGCGAGGGCGAGCGGCCAGCACGTGGGGTCGTGCGCGTGGTGGATAAAGGGGCGGTATATATATGCTGTCAGTGGTCGTCGAAGATGGCGGAGTGTGTCTCCGCGGCCGCGCCAATGAGCGCGGCCGCGGCCGCGGAGGGTGTGTTAAACATGGATAAACACGGCGACGAAGCGCATCGGCGAGTTCGGAGCGAGGTCCGGACGTTTCAGGAACGCGGAGACGTTGCTGGGGGAGCAGGAAAGCGTCCAGCGCGGGGCTTATACTCTCCGGAAGAGCCGCTCTGAAGACGCGCGCTCGTGCGTCCGATTCCACAGCCAGTAGAGATGTTACTGCCGCGTAGAGCGCGCTGTACAGCAGATAGCGACAGGAGTCGCACATCCCGGCTGCCCAGGGCCAGATGCAATATTAATAGGCTGGGATGACGACCATGAGCGACGTCGGGGGCCATACAGTCGTATCCGCCTCAGCGCCTTGCAGCTGTTTTCACCGTCCGACGTGGGTCGTACAGAGCTTTGCTAGGCCCTCGATGGACAAACCGCACGCCTGGCTGTTTCAAGCTCCGACGGCTTCGTGGCGCAAGTAAGCGCTCAGCGAGCGTGGCGAGGCACCCACCACGAGCGAAGCTTCAAGATTTGAGCCTCGAGTCATGCGCAGATTTACCTCAAAGCACGAGCACTGCTCCGCGCATTTAGCGCAAATTCTAGCCCGCATGCTCCGAGGTCCCAGCTTACGGAGCCACCCTTCCGCTCAGTGCGGCGATTCAAGTCGGCCGACGGTGGAGCCCGGTTTTCGAGCCGCATTTGCGCCTTTTGGCTATCGAATTTCTCCTTTCCCCACCTTGGAAACCGGAAACCGGGATTAAGCATCGCGTGAGATATGGAGATTACTTCACGCAATATATAAGAGGCGAGGTAGCCCCAAGCTTAAGGAGCGTAACTTACGGCATACTATGCTGGGCAAGAAGACGCGTGGCGGCCGCCGCGCGCGCACGCTCGGCTGAGAGCGGAGTCCAGCCCAGCGTTCTCCTCGGTCCTTAGTATCCGTAATCGGATGACACAGGTGCACATATAATCATCATTCGGACACTGGTCGCAGGAAGGAAGCATCCACAGCACACATCGCATTTGCTCCCAAGTCCCTCGCATTTCGCACGCCGCCCGCACCTCACCCGCAGAACGTAATGACCAGGTTGACCTAGACCAACACAACGTCAGCACCCAATTACCGCACCGAACGGACCCGCGCACGTCGTTGCCGTTGCAGATGCACAGCTCCTTGTTGCCTGCAGCGCAGTCAGCGGCAGCACCCCTCCAAAACAGAAGACGCACGCGACGTTGATCGTCGGCGAGTTGATGCTGGCACCGGCGGCACGGCAGTCAGCGGGGTGTGTGGAGAAGGAGGGAGGACGCGCACCCGCCCGAGACGACGTCGATGCTGCTCGACGGGTTCTGCAGGTTCATCTCGACGACGTTGCACCCGCTGCCGTTCGCGCCGCAGCTCCCTGCGCGCGTGTCAGCGCTCCCCCTCCCACTTCTCCCACAAATGTCACTCACCGGTCTGCAGGTACCTGCGTGCGCATCAGAGCGCAGCGGGGAGGGGAATGTCAGACGGCGCGCGGGGGAAGGAGGAGAGGGGCGCACACAATGGCGCGCAGAAGCGGCCCGCTGGACGTGTAGTCGTGGCCCGACGAGAGCGTCGCGCCGCTCGACGACTTGAGGATCGCCTGCGCGTCTCGTCAGCCCACTGTGCCCCTCACATCCTCCGAAATGATACGCACGGTACCGCCGCCGCATCTGCGCGTGGGTCGGCATGTGAGCGGTGGTGCGAAGGAGAAGGAGGGGTGGCGACGCACTTGTCTACGAAGTGGATGTGGTGCGACTCGGCGCGCGCGCCGGAGAGCGCGGCGCACGCGAGGGCGAGGGCGAGGCGCGACTTGGCGAACATGCTGTTGTAGAGCTGCAAGTGTCAGTGGTCGACGCGTCGGCTGCTACAGACGAGTCTGAAGACTCCCCACTGTGCCCGCGAGAATGATATCCCTCGCTGTGGGTCGCGCGCAGCCCACGCCACCCCTGCGTATGCCCCGCACACCCAACGCCTTGCGCGCAACGGAGCGTTGCGGCACGGCGCGCGGCATCGCTCGCCCGCGCGATTCTGGCGCAGCAGCAGCCCCGCCGGGCTTTGCACGCCCGCATTACCCCTCTCGCCGAAAACGACAGCGAAAGGAGAGTCCAGGGTCGGCCTCCTGGGCGGAAATTAACGCAATATGATGCCGGGGCACAGCGCACAGCGCGGCGAGAGTAATGTGATGATCGTCGGTGGCGAGCCAAGCCCGGCTGCCCGTCAAGCGCCGGGGCGCGTGCGGGGGCCCCGCGGCGGGGAGGCGTGCTTGGTTGTGTGGGGTAGATTCTAGAGCTGGTCGGGCGAACGTGGGCCGTGTGTGTCGGTGCGTCGGGCTGCGCGCGTGCGGTTGTGCAGGCATATCGAACATCCATTCGTCCAGCAAGCCGGAGCCGTACACCCCGAGGCTACACTACCGTACCACATTCCATCCTGAGCTTCAACGCCTCGTCTTGGCCTTCAGTCGCAGAATGTGATCGCGAGGTTGACCTGCCCGACCAAAAAATCAGACACCACGGCCCGCGCCGCGCACGGAAGCACGCACGTTGTCGACTTGGCACGCGACCTGCACGCCCGTGTCGCCCGGCTGGCGGAACGCCGTCGGGCAGTTCGCGTTCGTGCCTGCACGCCCCGTGCACCAATCAGCTGGCCATCCCTTGACAGTGGCAGGAGCACGTACAGTCCGCGCCGGCGCCGTCGCACCCGTTGTAGTAGCCGAAGCCAGACGTGACCGAGAACGCGTGGCTGCGGAGGCGTTGTTAGCGAAGCGCACAGGCTGGAGGATGCGGAAAGCAAGGGGGGAATGAGGTAGGATGGGGAAGGGATGGCGTACGGAGGAATGAGCGAGATGTCGGTGCTCGAGCCGCTGCCCGGGCTGGTCGGATTCTTGAGCGTCGTCTCGATGAGCGTGCAGCCCTCGCCGTTATCGCCGCACGAGCCTGCGCAAATCAGAGTGCATGAGTGCACATCGTTGAAGGGAACAGATATCACGAACCGGTCTGCAGGAAGCTGTGCGCGGTCAGCGAGGTCAGAGAGAGAGGTCAGCGAGGGAGAGCAACGGCGGCGGGAGGCGCACGCACGCGATGGCTGAGATGAGCGGGCCGTTGCTCGTGTAGTCGCCGCCGGTCGAGAGCGTCGCGCCGCCGGCCTTGAGCAGAGGCTGCGGGAACCGTGAGCCAGCGTCCACCACCGTCCTGGGCCCGACTTACCGTGCCGCGGCCACAGCTGTGCGAGGCGAGGAGAGCAGTCAGTATGAGGACGAGGGCAGCGGCGGGCGAGAGGAGGACGCACTTGTTCACGAAGTGCACGGTGTGCGACTCGGCGCGCGCGCCGGCGAAGACGGCGGACGCGAGCGCGGCGGTGGCGATGGCGGTGAAGAGCATGTTGCTGGTAGTTGCTTGTGAGGCTGGTGAAGTATCGAAAGAACTTGGTGGTGCATTTGCCCATGGGCCTCTACAGCTTTTATACCTCTCGCGACGAGGCGCAGAGGCGCAGAGCAGCCTGCGCAGATGCACGCCGCCGTCCGAGGCTCGCACGTCCGCAGGCCACTGCAACGCTCGACGCGCGTGGTCCCGCTGGTCGCGCCTCGCCATTCGAAATTCGAGGCATTGACCAGCAGGGCGTCGGGCCCTGTGGCGCCTGTCGTCGCACTCGAGCTCGCGGAGGCGTCTGCGAGTCCGGACGACGCCCCGTGGGGGACGCTGCAGGGCCGCCGCGGGGAAATGCTAATCGTGATGCGCGCCGTGCGGGTGCGCGCCGCGTGCGCAATGTTTGGCGACGCCGCCATGAAGGCGAATGATGGCGGAGTCTGCGGCTGCATTGCGTGCGGGCCCTGCGATGGAGGAGCGACACAGGTCGTGCGCGATCCTCGCGATCGACGTTGGAACAGAGGAGGAGGAGGCACGTCGCGTCTGCCACCTCAGGAATGTCAGTCTACCGCCGAGCAAAGGACTCTGTCGCTCACCCCTAGTCTGTTGTTAGAATGTGATGTCTTGGCAGACATGCCGTAAGATCCTCAAGCTTTTGCTATTAGGAAGCCATCGAGCAGACGCCATCAAGCAGCCTCGTCAGCAAGAACGCTATCACGGCGCGACAGCCTCTGCGTCCCATGCGATGCATGGGTGTCTGGGCCCTCCATACCGGTACCGCCCAGTTGACCGCAGCGAGCGCGCCGCTGGTCTGAACGCGAGGCTCTCGCGGAGTAGCAGCCACGGGCGGCAGAGGCTCGAGTCAACCTGGCAGACGCCCTCTGCCAGCGTGGAGCCGACCCGCCGCGCCGACAGGCTCGGATCGCAGGCGTAATTACCGGGACGTTTCTAGCCCGGCCTTCTGTAGGATGCTGACGTTGGAGACGAGCAGGGCGTGCATATCGCACGCGGAGCTGCGGTTGTTAGCTAGCGGGAAATATTCAGTTTGTGCCGCTCTCGAGCGCTGTGTTAAAGTCACTGTCGCCTGCACTGTCGCATACCACTCAGCGGTCTGCACAATAGGGATGGGTATCGCAGAGGGAAGAGAGCCTCGGCTATAGCGAAGCTGGGACATTTATCCGATATGTCCATAAATGGACGGTAGCGCTCATAAATAATCGACCCCGAATTCCCGAGATGCTCGCGCTCCGTCCTGCTCGTCCTTCGTCCTGTCGCACGCCATGTCCCAAAAATCTCAGGCGAACACTTCATCTTCGCAGACTCAGTCCTCGGAGTATGAAGTTCTGCAGGCGGAAGTGCGCGAAAACCCGCGCGATGTCGACGCGTGGCTGAAGCTAGTCGACGTCGCGAAAGAGAGCAAGGACTTCGAGAGGATCAACCAGACGTACGAGGCGTTGCTCGAGGCGTTTCAGAACAGTGTCAGCACCGTGCTCTGGCTCCTATGAGCTTCGCTTGACTGAAGTTGCCGTGAAGTCCTCTGCGCAGATCCCGTACATCAGGCATATTCTCCAGTCGAGCTCCCCGACGAGGTCAAGAGAGCGAGCTGGAAGCGTGGAACCGGGTGAGCGGAAAAATATAAATGATTTGCAGGACATATAATGGTATACAGAGCAGGTCGTGAGATGGCTCCATGTCTGATCCAATGCCAATGATCATTGATGAATCGACCCCCCAGTTCGGCCCCAAAAGGCTGTCGGACAACCAGAAGCTCGAATCATAGATTGGGTAGCTGGAACAGAGAATTTATTGCATGTTGAAACTGAAAGGTAGGAAATTTCACTTGAGCTAAGAATAGAGACGGATGAGTCGCGCAATCATAGGCATCAAATATCGTAATGTGCCATCCCGCCTGTAAGACGCACTCAAGTCTACCCTCACCGTCTTCCGAATTAGTCACAGAAGGTGATAACCAGATCTACCTGAAAGAAGACGCAGTCAGATCCCGAGCAGCGCCGCAGTGGCACTAGAATTGCTCACGTTGGCCCCCTGGCAAGCGACCTGTACGTCCGTATCGTTAGGATAATGGAACGCCGTCTTGCACTTCTCGCTTTTACCTGCGCATCTCCGTCAGCTGCGCCCGCCCTGCTACAGAGAATTGCACTCACAGTCTGCACCCAGGTGGTCGCACCCGGCGCCGATGTACCCGAAGCCGGAAGTCACGGAGAACTTGTGGCTAGAAGGCCAATGATCAGGAAAAGTGGGTAAAAACGCATGAAGAAAGTGGGCGTACGGCGGGATGAGCGAGATGTCGGTGCTCGAGCCCGAGCCGGGCTCGCCCTTCGTCGGGTTCTTGAGCGTCGTCTCGATGAGCGTGCAGCTCTCGCCGTTGTCGCCGCAGTGTCCTGCGCGACACACCCTAAGTGAGCGGCCGTCCCCAGCAGCATTAGCCTGAGCGCACCGGTCTGCAGGTAGCTGAAGCACGGTCAGCACGTTCAAAGCGCGAGGGGCAGGGAAGGCTTACGCGATGGCTGAGATGAGCCGGCCATGGATGGTGTAATCTTTGCCCTTCGAGAGCGTCTTGCCGTCGGCCTTGAGCAGGGGCTGCGGAGCTGTGTGAGCGCGCTGTCATCGATGTTCGGGGGCAGCAGACTCACGGTGCCGTGGCCGCACCTGCACACAGCGGAGGGGTACGATGAGTGCATAGGGACACGACGGAGTGAAGGGCGTACTTGTTTACGAAGGATACGGTGTGCTTCTCCGCGGCCATGCCCGCAAGCGCGGCGAAGATGGCGACGGTGTCGGTGATGATGTTGGAGACGAGCAT
This sequence comes from Phanerochaete sordida, assembly GCA_019973155.2. Classification (NCBI taxonomy): domain Eukaryota; kingdom Fungi; phylum Basidiomycota; class Agaricomycetes; order Polyporales; family Phanerochaetaceae; genus Phanerochaete; species Phanerochaete sordida. The sequence goes on from BPQB01000074.1 coordinate 125,516, forward strand.
GTTTCCTGGGGTGTAGATAGTAGATACGGCGGGAAGGGTCAGAGAACCTTGGCCAGTGCAGTCGCCGTACGCTATACTCGGCGACTTTAATACGCCTTGCTAGGGTTCAATAGTGGCATGGGCGCATGCGCTCGCACAGGTTGGTGCCCGCGTCATCAGATGAGACTAGGCACGGAGGGCAGCATCGCAGCGCTGGGTGGAGTACACGCCTGCTGTCGCCCACAGTATTCGGAATTCTAAATGGTTGCAAGCTGGACGTCAGCGCGCGCTGTCAGTCCATAGCAGTCACGCGCCGACTGTAATGCATACCTTGAGAGAACTCACCGTGCTCCCTCGATGTCGTCGGTGCCAGCCGAGCTTAGCGTTTGAGACGCCTCCTGGCCCATACGAATTCCTCTCCGCTCGAAGCAAGTGAACCTCAGTAATGCTCTCCGAATTTTTTTATCGCAACGTGCGTCGGTCTACCGCCATCCAGGAGGATGCCTTCATCGCGGCCCCGCTGACGATGCTGCGGTCAGCGCGCTGCTCTGGCGCGAGGCTGTTATGAGGCTCCCGCCATGATGCGTAAGCGTGCGAAGCTTGAGCTAGCCTAGCAGATGACTGCTACGAAGCCTGCGATGGAGGAGCGTGAAGCCTAACTGGCACGCCGACCAGGCTCGGAGCTCAGCCCACTCGTCTATGACGCATATCGAGGAGTCCTTGGCACGTTCGCAATCTCTGGGTGAAGGATCGTTGTGAGAGGTTCTCGCAGGCAAAAAGTATGAGAGACGTAAACCTTGTACCACGTCTCCGTAGAAGGCGTTGAACGTGGTAGGCGGTAGATATGAAGAAGCTTCACAATGGCTCGGATTAGAGGCGCGACAATCGGAGTGCTAAGCGGGGTATATATCTGCCGCGAGTTTGGGAGCGGAGTCTGGCGGGGACTCAAGCTGGGAGAAATGCGAGAGCGAGACTGGTGCTCGCTCGCCTTTCAACTTGCGACATGCGCTGACAGTCCTTCACCTCTTGCAAAGATCTTGAAGCAAGTTCAAGTAAAGTGCTACGTCGTGCTATGACTCTATGGTATGCATGTAAACGATACGCTGAGTAACACGGCGCAGATACGTCAGCGCCAGCGCGACTTTCTCGCCAGCACTGCGCTTTCCTTTGCAGCATGCTTCTGGTGATTGTGTTCGCGACGTATGTGAGATTTGATTTCCTGCGTCATATGCTCACAAAAAGAGATCCGATGAGTCGGAAGGACTTCCAGAGAACAGTACAGAAGTCCGCCTTCTGCGCGAAGGTAGCATAAATGGTGCAGGGAGTAACAACGCGTACGACGGCCTCCCCCTGCCGACTGCCAGCGCAACCGAGTCCACATTTCCCCGCCGCGCGAGCATGGGTCCTGGAACAGTGCTTCCTATGCTGCTCTTTGCTTGCTCTGCCGCTGCGCAGACCAGCACCGAGCTCCACATGATCCAGTTCGTTAATAAGTAAGTGCGCCGTCTTTGCACTTGCGCCAGCATCATACTCAGACGCGTTGTCAGCTGCGGCTTCGGTACTGTGAGCATGGCACGCCTCTTGGTTACACCTTTCTCACAGACCGTCCAGCCCTTACTCAAGGCGTCGACTAACAACATCACAATCTCGATGGGCGAGGCGGTGACTATCTCTGGTCCGTTGGTGGATGCCGTTGCGTGAGCCCCGTACGATACTCTTGCAGAGATGATACTGAAGTGCCTCTTAGATTTCTGCAGACAGGTGCGATCTCGTCCTCAGGCCCAGGCTCTACACACTCGTGCTGACGCTCGTGCAGGGAGCTGCGGTGACGCCGGCGAGGGTTGCACCGCCGTCAGCATCACACTGCGCAACCCTACCTCTCCAGGGGACGGTTCTAGTGTGGTTATCTTAGAAGCTCCTCCGTACGCATTCTCCACAATGTCTCCTTCCTTCTCCTCGCTGATGTCGCATATCCAGCTACGCATTCTCTGTTGCGACCGGCTTCGGGTACGCGGCGCTTTTCTTTGCGCACAGTGTGCGCTGTGCTGACGCGTATGCAGTTACTTCAACGGCTGCGACGGCGCAGGGCAGGACTGTGCGTACGCGCGACTCGATGCTGGCCCCAGCGCTGATCTTCGCCCAGGCACATTTCCGGGCTGCCCCGACCCTGGCTGCCTTCCAGGACATTGCCCAGAGCCTACCGACTGTGAGGCCGACAATGTGAGTGGCCGTTGCACCCGATCTCTGCCACGTGCTCAACTGTGGGCGACGCTAGGTGAACCTCGCAGTGACGTTCTGCGACTGAACGCACGGCGTGCCGAACTTGGGTCAGCGCAGAGGCGCGAAAGGCGTGGCGACTGCAGGCCCGCGCGCTGTCGTAATCTGTCCATTCCATAGGTGCGAACGCTCGACAGGCTAGGCCTATGCACACCTTCACTCCCATGCAAGTGTGCGCCCCACCCACGTGCCCCGGGCATGACACCACCGTCGCAGCAAAACATGATAACCGGGGACCGCCTCCCCTGCGCCATCACGGGCACGGCGCGCATTCGTTAGTATGTGTGACGCTCGCTAAGGACGCTGCAGCGCACGGCGCGCTCTGCGTCGTAGAAAGGGGCGCCGCGGGTCAGATATCGCGGAGCAATCTTGCGACCGCGACGCGCCTGGGTCACTAGCCGAGGAATTCCAATACTCGTGCGCAGTGCTCGATGAGGGTATAAATGCGTGTCAGGGCCGCGGGTCAACATATTGAAGCTTGATTCGGTGTATTCGGCTGCTTCTCCTGACATACCAGAAATATGCGCCCCTCCTTCGTTTTCGTCGGCGTCGCCGCTGCCATTGTCTGCGCCAACGCGCAGTGGACTGTTCAATTCAATAACAAGTGCGTCCTCTGAGAGTCCAGTCGTCGCATGTACTCATATTTGTACCGTCTCCTGCGTAGGTGCGGTCATGGCACTGTGAGTCTCTGCATCTTTTGAAAGAGCTCCGTATTAAATTGGTTCTGCAGCCGCTCCTCTTAGAAAATGGCAAGACGCTCTCCACCGGCGAACCGGTCAATGTCAGCAGCGGCGGCGTGACGACCTCCACTATTGCGTACGCGTCCTGCTTTCATGCATAGTATATGGCGCTGAGTTCTCCACAGATTTTTGCAAACTGGTGCGCATCGCCTTCGCCCATGGCTGAAGACCTGCTGACATAGCACCTATGATAATATAGGCCACTGCGGCGACAACGGTGAGAATTGCACGGTCGTAGAGACGACAGAACACACAGCCGCGATCATCGGGCCGACCATCCTGAGCGACATCTCGGTCGCGCCTCCGTACGCTCTCCCCTCTCTTGACCATTAATCCTTCTGAACGATTCCCGTCCAGCCACAAATTCTCCGTCCCCGCCGGCTTCCAGTACGCTTCCTCAGCATTCAATGACGAGATCGCAGAGCTGACGAGAATACGCAGGTACCACGGTGGCGGCCAGTTCTGCGATGGGCTGCACGCAGACTGCGCGTCCGCGAGCTGTCCTGCCGCTGAGGCCAACTGCCAGATCATAGAGCTCGATCCGCACCCGCCGGTGAGTGCCACGGTGCCGCCGCGGGGTTCGCATTGCTGACTTTGCAATTGGGGCCAGGTCACGCTGGAGATTACATTCTGCGGCTGAGGGCGCGCTCCGTGCGAGGGTGCCTGGGTACAGCGATGTCTGTAGATTCGGTGTATTGGGCAGTACCGAATCCTGCTATGTGCAGACAATTGCGTGCCTGGCTTTAGGTGCCATCTGTGACCGCAGCGGCAAGGAATCAGGGAATGGAGGTGCAGGCCGTAATGCATCAAGGGTGGGTCTAGTATTTGCGATCACAGGACGGCGCCCATAGAGTCACAGCTGGTCGCCATTTTAGCAATGCGGCGAACCGAGTCCGGTGAGCATCTCGAACATGCGTCCGTCCGATGTACCCTCGGATGGCGGTCGCTCGGAGCGTCTGTTGTATGATTTCGGACGGAGCGCTTCCTCGACTGTATAAATCCCCCAGCGACAAGACAGCTAGTCCGTGGAGAAATCTGAGCGATGATTGCGGCTAATTTCTTTAGCTTGGCCGTTCTCGGTGCTGGAGTGGTCCTCGGTGCCCGGGCTGAGACGCACACCGTCAGCTTTGTAAACAAGTACGTCCCACCTACATCGCAGTGAGAGTGATTCTGCATTTTTGGCTACTAAGATTGCTGTTCGTAGCTGCGGCTTTGGCACGGTCAGTCGTTTAAGCCTCTGTAGCATACCAGCGTTGTTGAACACACCGGTATACAGCCCATTCTCGAAGTGAATGGACAGACCGTATCGACGGGGCAGAGCGTCACGTTCAATGGCCCTGTGATGGATGCCATCGCGTACGTTCCGCGAGGAAACTAGTTTAAAGTTTCCTGTCATTTTACTGGTCTCCCAGGTTTTTGCAAACCGGTAGGGCTTCCCAGATTTAATATCATTGTTCAGGAGGTGTGTCATATTGAATAACGCACAGGTGGATGTGGCGACAACGGCGAAGACTGTGCTCTCGTTGAGATAACGCTGGAGAACTCGACGTCGCCGGGCTCCGTCTCCAGCGGCGACATTTTGCTCATCCCTCCGTGCGTGCTCATGGCATCTGCTGGTCCATACAACGCTGACACGGCTACTCAACAGCCACCAGTTCTCCGTGCCGACCTCATTCGAGTAATATCTGTTTTATCGCTCTCCGAGGTGCTTACTGAGACGTGCATAGATTTATTGGCGCGATGTGCACTGGAAGCGGGGCGAGCTGTGCGTGTAATGTACGCATGACAAACTTTGAGACTGACTTACGGACAGGCCCCGACGTGGATTGCGGCGGACCTGGTATCGGGCGCAACCCGGATGACCCGCAAGTCGTTTGCGTGGGCAACAACGTGAGTGGCCAGCGCACCACGTGTTTAGGCGTTTTTGACCAGCTTCGAAAACCAGGTCGGGGTTGTGATCACGTTCTGCAATTGAGATTCACGAGCAGATGACACTGCAAAGACGTTGTCCGGTCCTTGCTTCATCCCAAAGAGGTTGGTGGACGTTAGGAGTTGCCCTCTGGGGTCGAACTCACGCTTCGCTTCAAAATGTCTGACATGAATATTGTTTTGGTCGTCAGCGTTCGGTTTATGCACTGGGTACCCGCGAAGCCACCGCAGTTGTGTGCCCAGCGTGCCATCTGTGGTGAATGCAGCCTCAGGAAATACAGGCGCAGGCCGTACATAATACATCAAGGGTGCGTCCCGCATTTACGAATGTTCGCCGCTTTGTCGGGGCTCTGGCTGTTGGATGATTTCGAAATATGCACATCGCTCAGTGCGTGCTCCCATGCGAACTTCCGATGTACCATCGGACAGTGGCTCCACCTGTGGCGTCCGCTGCGTGATCTTCTGTATAAATGATTCTGCAACGCGTCGTACTCAGCACTAGGAAGGAGCCGGATGCCCATGATGGTCGGATACTATATCTCCAATCTGGTCCTCGTGTCCGTCCTGGCGGTCGCTGCTGCCGCTGCAGAGCATCATACCGTCCACTTTGTGAACCAGTAAGCAACGTGGTCTGCTCGACGATGCGTTAGGTGCTGACCATCCGGGACGTGTGTACACTAGATGTGGATTAGGCACGGTAATTCTGCCATGCCGTCAGGTCCGCGAGCGCATCGACTGATGCGTGTTCCGTTTGACAGCCCATCCTTCAGCAGAATGGACAGACGCTCTCGACCGGCGCAGACTATACAAGCAACGGCTCACTGTCAAATGCTGTCGCGTACGTCACATATAATTTGCGCAGTGGCATGCTGTGTAACAATAGTCCCACAGATTTCTGCAGATCGGTGTGCTATTTTACGAACTGTCCGCAAAGCACGACTAACTCTACTTCAGGCGGATGCGGCCCAATCGGCCAGGGCTGCATCACCGTCGAGATGACGCTGGAAAATCCGACATCCACCGCTGACATCGCCCTTATCCCACCGTACGCTCTCTCCACATCTTACTTGTCTTTCGCCACAGCTGACGCCGCGGCCGCCTTGCAAAGCTTTGCCTTCATGACGCCCATCGCCTTCGAGTATGTCCCTCCTGATGCACTGCCGGTCCCCTACTGACACGCGCCCATAGGTTCACCGGTGCGAGGCGCACCGGAAGTGGTGCTAGTTGTGCGTCGCTCACGTCCTTGTGGTGGTAATCGTGGCGCTGACATGTAGGTAGGCACGGTCCCAGAGTGCAGCGGACCAGGTATTGAAGGATCCAACCCAAATGATTTGCCGATTGTCTGCGATGGAAAGAATGTAAGTCTTCGTATCTGTTCTGCTTTGTGGGACATGAATTAACAGTCTTCATTTGCAGGTCGGTATCACGATTACGTTCTGCGAGTGAGTTTCGCCCATGCAGTGTGCTGACAGATCGCTGTGTGCTATGGACTGCAATATCGCTATATATTTGAATTTAAAATCAGAAGAAATGCGACATCGTGTGCATCCACCATAGCTTCGACAGCCTATCCTCGTGCATGTCCTCAGATCGGGAAGCCACCAGTAGCAAGCGAGTCCGGGAGCGTGGCCTCGCCACCACACCCCCTAGCCGCAGCAGCGTCCGCGTCTGCATCGACCGTAATGACGATCTCCCCTCCGCCAACAACATCCTCGAACGCGAGCCAGCAGATCGACTTCTGGGGGACGCCGTTGATGCTCACGCCTGTCACGAACACGCGCGCGGACGATGGCGGTGTCAGCGCGACGCCTGTGGCGTCAAAGCCGTCGACGACGAAGCGCGTCGTCGTGCCGAAAAGGTCGTTCGTGAGCGTGAACGATGAGACGAGCGGCGAGTTGAGCAGGAGCTGCCGTGAAGAGGGTACCGGGTACAATCCGAGGATGTGGAAACTCAGGAGGGCAGCCATCGCGCCGCTGTCGTCGTTACCCGGGATCTGTAGGCGAATAAGAGTGCGCACGGCGTGAGCGTTAGCAGCGAGGACGTACTCCACCGACACCTGTGTTGAAGTTCTTGAAGACGACGTTGCGCATGCGCAGCGCAGACAGGTCCGGCCGGTTGGCGTAATGGTACGCGAGGGGCATCGCGAAGGAAGGCTCGTTTCCGGCGAGGAAGTAGCCCTTATCGAAGTAATGTTCCCTGAAGATCACAGTGATCAGGAGTTTTGGAATACAAATGAGCACGAGGTACGTACACGCGGCTGATGAAAGTGTCGTTTCCGCCCATGAGCTCGACCATCGTGGCCATCGAGTGCGGGGCGAAGAAGCTGTATTCCCACGAGGAAGCTAATTCGCAAGGTGGTTAACGGCGATCCAAGACAGTGGGGAATAACTCGAGCTCACATTCATAGAACCCGACGTTGTTGTCAGTCCCGCGCGCGCACGAGTGTCCGACCGTATCAAGTGGTGAGCACGCCACAGGGTCGCTGAACGCAAACGTGCCGTTCTGCGCTCGAACATTAGCATCACATTGCTCATGAGCCCGTAGGACATACCGGGAATCGGCGCTGCGAGAAGCCCGTGAAGCCGTCGCTGGTGACGTTCGGGTCCCAGACGTTCACGAAGCCCATCGAGCGGTTGCCGTATTTGAAGACGTCAGCGAGCGGCTTGTTGAGCGCGACGCCAGCCTGGCGCACTGCAAAGTCGCCGAGAGCGTACTGCGGGACATGTGACTACCTGGACTAGCGAAGTTGGAGAGCGGTGCGTACCTCGAGTGTGCGCGACGCCTCGCGTGTGGGGAGCCCTGTCGCGCCCGATGGGTCGACCCAGTCGGTCGGGATGTAGTCGAACATCTTCCATGCGGTGTTCTGCCTACCAACTGGTGAAGCATGTTAAGCACAAGCGCAGCCAACCCCCGCAGAGTACTGACCCATGTACCAATCCGGAGGCTATCGCAGATGTCAATCAGCACGTTGGAAATGCATACATAGGAAATGTTGTTCGCACCGTATTCTCAGCCGTGTCGACCAGCGCCTGGTACAGATCGTCCGTCGGAACCCCGAGTTCAGCTGCGTTTGAACCGTACTTGACAGCGAAGTCGCCGAGGATGGGCATCCCGTCGTCGCCGCCCTGTGTGTATCCTCTGCATAAATTGGTCAGCCGGGCCGGCTTCAGAGATGGTCTCAGTAAAGATCTCACTTCTTGGTGTTCGAGCGACACTCCGGGATGAAACCTGTGGATGTAATCAGATGACATGTAGACGGAGTGCAGCAGGCGATGACTGACCTGTGTTCCGCCAGCCATCGACATAAGCATTTACAATCTCCGCCCATTCCCTCGGCGAGGTCAGCGACAGCAGGGGATGTACGGTTCTGAACGTGTCCCAGGAGCTATTCAGGTATAAGGAGCAGACAGAGCAGAGGAAACAAGAAAGTATTTACCAGAACAAAGCGTCGTAGAAGGGATACGGCGAGTCCCAGTATGGGTTCTCGCCTGTCAGGTTCGCAGGAACTAGCTGCGAACGATACAGCTGAGACATAAATCAGCATCACCAATCACACAGAATCGCTGAAGTCATGCGCACCGAAGAATAAAGCAGCTCCACGACCGTCGCGTTCTCCTTCTCGGTATCGACCTGGACACGGCTCAGGACATCCTCCCATTTATCGACCGAAGCGCTCTGCACGGCAGCCCAGTCCCAGTCCGGAATCTCCTCCTCCGCGTTGGAGCACGCCTGTGCAGTGCTGATGAACGACACGCCGAAGCGCGCGAGCACGGCATGGTCTGCGGAAGTGAAGGAGAGCAGCGCGCCGGCCTCGACGGGCGATGGCGAGGACGTGAATGCGAAGGAGCGCGAGGTGACGTTCGAGGTGATGTTGATGCTCGTCGGCGCGGAGGTGGACACTGACGCGAAGGTCCCGGACTGAGAGACCGTCTGGGCGTGCGCGGAGCTCGGCGGTGCGAAGTCGTAGCAGGCGTGTACAATGTAATTGTCCGTACCGTAGCTCTGCGTATCATGTCATCAGCCGTGATATACACACGTAGAAAATGTGGCCGTGTACCTGGAGGAATGTTCCAGTCAAAGTCACGCGGGAGGTAGACTGGTCAAGATCGACCTGTCCACCCTCAAACGAGCGCTGCAGGTCGTGCGTCAGGTCTACTACGACAAGCGTCGAGTTCGCGGTCTCGGGATAGGTGAAGCGGATGAGACCAGCGCGGCGGGTGGAGGTCGCCTCGAGTTTAATGCCATTAACGAAAGTTGTCGTGAAGTACCCTGGAGAGGCAGCTGGCTCCGGAGTAAATACCTCGTATCGGTGACAGTCAGGATAATATGGTGCTTACCATCTGTTCCCGCAGCGCGCTTTGCCTCGCGAGCTTTGATATCGACGGGGCAGCTACTGAAGGCACAGTTTACCAGAGGGAAGAGCGGAAAGAACCCGTAGCCTCCCTCCGTGTTACCGCCGGTTCCCTCGTCATGCATCAGGGAGATGCCTAAGTAGAAATGAGCTTAAATGAAGAAGGAACACGGTACGGCCATACCAGTGACAGAGGAGTTATCGGCGATATATCCAGCTTGCCTCGGTGTCTCGTCGACATCTATACCGACCTGCAGTCGATAATCAGCATCATCGTAGAGCTCACGGTGTCCGAGAGAGACGTGCCTTAACCATGGCATGGGGGACAGCCGCTCCGGGGAAAGCATTGCCTCCGCTGCCGCCATTGGCACCAGACGCTGTCCCTATAAAAAGGTTAACTAGGTCCGTGAGAGAACCTGCCAGAGCCACATCAAAGCCTAAGCAAAGGAAGATGATGAGGTAGCATCCGAGATTCATGTAGCAAGCCATTGCGTTGAAGTTCGCTTGTCAGCAGTGGGCGTCCGCGCGGAGACGAGGACCCTGCCGCTGTAGCAAACATCGGCCAGCGAGTCTACCTTTATAGCCTCACGCGCCTTCTTTCTAGATAGCATCGTGCAGCACCACACTTCCCGCAGCGTGCTCCCTAATTTCTTGCTGATGCGCGGGCGGACATATGACCCACGAGCCGTAAGGCGAAGCTGCACGTTCTCGCGCAAGCATATGACGAGAATCTGAGAATCGTCATGCCGGGCCGCCGCCTGGAAGACGACTTGCAACGTTCGCGGGTCTGAGCATCGTGACGGAGGAAGAAGCGGATGAACCGAAGCGTGCCGAGCGGGGCCGATGTCAAACAGTCGGTAGCGGATCGTGGGAAACAAAGGCACTTCCATGGCAATTGTGTGTCGCGTACAACATATACATCCTCGCGTATTTGCGAACTGATGCGCAGCTTCGCGCACTCTTGATCGCTGGAACGGCTACTTGCAGAACGTGATGGCGAGATTGACCTGGGGGAGATCGTGCACTTAGCCGCAGCGTGCACCTTCGGAGCTGCAATGAGACGAACGTTATTGGTCTGGCAGGCCACTTGAACTCCGGTATCAGTCGACTTGTGGAACGCGGTGGTGCAGCTACCAGACGTGCAGTCCGCACCCGCACCGTCGCAGCCGTTAAAGTATCTACACCACATTGCGTGTCAGTTGGGGCTCGATACATAGGCTCCAGGGACTCACCCAAATCCGGACGTGACGGAGAACGAGTGCCTGCATGTTTGATGTGAGCGAATGAAGAGCATGGGATCAAGTGTATAACACGTACGGCGGGATGAGTGAGATGTCCGTGCTAGAGCCCGAACCAGGGCTGGTCGGGTTCCTGAGCGTGGTCTCGATGAGCGTGCAACCCTCACCGTTATCGCCGCAGGAGCCTGCCCGGGTGGTTGATAATCTATACAGCTGCTAGATATGGAGGGGATACGAACCGGTCTGCAGAAAGCTGTACAAAATCTGTCAATGCAAAAATCGCAGCTTCGGGGAGGATGTAGCGTACGCGATGGCAGAGATGAGCGGGCCGTTGAAGGTGACAGTCTGGCCAGTAGAGAGCGTCTTGCCATTCGCCTTCAAGAGGGGCTGCTCGCTGAAGGTAAGTCTCATATATAGACACCTATATGTCCAGGCGTCATACAGTCCCGTGGCCACATCTGCGCGTATGCGTTTAGCACGATAAACAATTGAAGAACGTTATACGACTCACTGGTTCACGAAAGTGACAAGGTGCGTCTCTGCGTAGGCACCAGTGAACATGGCAGCCGAGGCGAAGAGGGTGAGAAATGCGCGAGAGAGAGACATGCTTCTAGAGACGGAGGTAGAGGAGCTCAGTGCTGGTGAAAAGGGCACCCCGTAGAGAGACTTTATACCTCGACAGAGAATATATGGTATTTCATGACCTATACGTCGCTTGCAGCAGATTTGATGAAATCCGTCAATACGGGGTAAGCGGAGACATCGTACTTCCTAGGCAAAGGTGCTCATTCTGGAGGACAAAGATGCATCGACAGCGGCGTGCACGGAAATATCAGCAGGAGAGCTTGCTGAGCGTGATGAACTCACCATCCCACGTCGCGTCGCGAACGGGTCAGAGCATCCCGACCCGCACCGGGTGGCGACTGTGCTGCTCGGCGAGAACGGATGGGATGTTTCCGTCATTGCCGACGCCTTCCCCAGGCTTGCGGAAGGCTTGACAGATCGCAGCAGAGGCAATATCATCATATGCCTTTATCTACGCTCTCACATCTTGTGCGCGGTCGTTTAACATCGTAACTGTACGGCCAACGTGCGAGTCAGCAAGATCTGGATTGCGGTGTAAAGCAATTTCGCGTGCAAGCAGCGGTGATGCAAAATTGGCGTGAATGATTTAGGTGGCTCGAACGACTTACTACATCTGTCTCCGGTGTCCAACACTGACATCGTGCTGTACTGCTGGGCATAGTCCATGAGCAGAACCAGAGTAGTGCCACTCTTTACCATACATTTGCTCGATCCCCACAGCTTCCTCGGAGGTGGTCCACAAAAGGAAGGGCCTCGTGTCAGCAGGCACCGGGGCAGAGCCAGATGAGACATACCTCTGTAGCTCTGACGAGATCCAGCGTAGAACCTTCGAAGTCAAGCGAGAAACGGGCTCAGACAGATGTGAGACTTAATCTTGCCTTCCGGCGGACAGCTACCGGTGAACCGTTGTAAGGTGACCGGTCCATGTGAAGAACTGCGGCTTAACGGAGTCCGTTCGACAGGGATTGGACATCACTGTAGGCAAGGTTTGACGTCGTCAAGCTTGGCTCCGGCACTGTCGGACCAAATTACGCAGCCGTGAGATTATCGCAGACGGGGTATGCTTCGCTCGCATATTTGGAGTGTGATCAGAACCTAGGCTACTGGGGATTGCTCGCTAGGTACATCACTCCTAGATTGCTCGTGAGGATTCGCAACAAATGGACGAAAAAGGTTCGGCTTGACACACCGAGTGCATAATACTTTGCTTCCACGGCATCCGTCGTGCATGTTATACTTCTACATTTTGAACGCTGTCGGAGAGCCCGTAGCACTGATATCTTCCTCTGATCCTAGCCCATTTAGTCGCAGAATGTGATTGCCAGACTGACCTGAGAGAAAATGTCTTCAGCCTCAGCATACACGTACGATACAAGTCAACTAACATTGTCGGCTTCGCAGGGCACCTGGACTGGAGGGTCGCCCGGGCCGTGGAACGCTGTAACGCAGCTATTAGACGTGCAGTCCGCTCCAGCACCGTCACAGCCGTTGAAGTATCTGCACCGAGTTGCATGTCAGCCTGGGTTTGAGATATTGGACGAAGAGTCTCACTCGAAGCCGGAGGCGACAGAGAACGAGTGCCTGGAAACTTCAGGTCATAACGAAGAAACGGATCGATGCGGATGTCGTGGCACGTACGGCGGGATTAGCGAGATGTCAGAGACGGAGCCCAAGCCAGGGCTGGTAGGGTTCCTCAGCGTGGTTTCAACGAGCGTGCAGCTCTCTCCATTATCACCGCAAGATCCTATCAGGATACGTATCAGTCAAAAAAGCCGCAGCGAGCCAAGCAGGTTACAAACCCGTCTGCAGAAATCTACGAACGTATACTGAACACACATTCAAATATCAGTGAATGGAGAAACGTACGCGAATGCAGAGAGGAGCGGGCCGTCGAAGGAGACGGTCTGTCCAGTTGAGAGTGTCTGGCCATTGGCCTTCAGTAGAGGCTACACAATGAAGGTGAGTGGAAACACTATATTCATACAAGCTGCTGATGACCCTTACAGTTCCAAAGCCGCAGCTATGTGCATAGTATGCTCTGAAAATTTCGTTGATAAATATACCGGGAGGACTCACTTGTTCACGAAAATGACAGTGTGTGTTTCGGCATCGGCGTTGGCGAGCAGAGCAGCGGAAGTGAAGAGAACAAGGAAGGCGGGAGGCAAGTGCATGTTTCTGGATACGAACGTAGGCTCAGTGAGAGGAGCTCTGACTTGTTGATGCGAGAACCTTACCATGAGTACTTATACTTCGCCTCGTCAGCACCGCGGATTTAGCCGGTCGAGTACGAATAGCTTGCCGCACGTACAGCCGAATCTGTTGGCAAAGAGCTTATGTGGACGCTACACTTCCCGGGAGACTGCGCTCCCGTCGTACGGCACACTCATCAATTGACAATGCTGTGCAACTTTGAAGCATCAGCAAGAGGGCATGGCTGAGAGCGAAGACCGACTCACATCGGGGGAGCGGAATTTAGGGTCGCTTCGCGGCGGGCAGCTCCAAACGGATCAACGTAAGATTGTTGTGTGAAGAACTACAGCTTGACGTGGCATGATCAAGGGCTGCATCACCTGTCTTGCGCCGCAGTACAGCTAGACCCGTCTTGGTGCAGGATATTCGAAAGCCTAGAGATGTCAGCACTGAGAAACTAGACAGACATGGAACGCAGTCTCGTCCCGCAATATCAGCGAGAGGTGGCCTCTATAGACGGTGCCAGGAGCACCAAAACCGTGACATTCATCATGCAATATTCGTACAGTTTCTGGTCTTTCCGGCTCAGCATCACCGAAATTGGAAGGTATCAGCGTGGCTCTTGTCGCGAGTTGTCTAGTCGCAGAAGGTGATGGCGAGGTTGACCTGAGAAAAAAACATCATGTCCAGGTGCAATGCCCGCAGAAGAAAGTAAAGTACTGACATTGTCGGCTTGGCAGGCGACCTGGACATTGGTGTCGCCCGGGTTGTGGAACGCCGTACCGCAGCCGCTGAACGTGCAGTCCGCGCCAGCGCCATCGCAGCCCCCGAAGTACCTGCACGAGGGTGCGTGTCAGCTAGATTGGGAGTATAGATGCAGGGGACCCACCCGAAGCCCGAGGTGACGGAGAACGAGTGGCTGGAAAGCTCATGTCAGTACGCAGACGAGATTTGGGGCTATGCTCGTAGGTACGTACGGCGGTATAAGCGAGAGATCCGTGCTGGAGCCCGAGCCAGGGCTAGTCGGGTTTATGAGGGTAGTTTCGACGAGCGTACAGCCTTCGCCATTGTCGCCGCAGGACCCTGTCAGGAGGATTATCATTCAGAAAGCTGCCACAGACGATGAAAGTACGAGCCTGTCTGCAGGAAGCTGCGCAGAGTGTATCAAATAAATGAGGCGGTATAGGTGAGAGAGGCGGCGTACGCGATGGCAGAGATGAGCGGGCCGTCGAAGGTGACGGTCCCGCCAGTAGAAAGCGTCTGGCCATTGGCCTTCAGCAGAGGCTACCCAGCAAAGGTCAGTCGTATAATCCGCCACACTCATGCCAGAGGTCGTACAGTCCCGAAGCCGCAGCTGTGTGCGTATGGTTGTCAGAATGCGAACGATAACGATACTTGCAGGACGCACTTGTTAACGAAGGTGACAGTGTGCGTCTCGGCGTATGCACCTGCAAACAGGGTAGCCGAGGCAGAGAGGACAAAGAGTGCGCGAGCGGAGAACATGATTGAGAATGTGATGATGGGCTGGGTTAGAGGAACTCAGCTGTCGTTATGGACACCCTACACGGTGCATTTATACCTCGCAGGACTAGCGGTATTTGTGGACAAGACGCACTTGCCGCACGTAGGACTGGGTATGTCCACACAGAACGCACGAGGGCGCTGTACTTCCCAGGCGGTCAGGCTCGCTTTGGGGGGCGCAAAGATTGCTTGACGGGCTGTGCGAATACGGGTCAGCATGAGACCTTGCCGAGAGCGATGAGCTGGCAGACTCGCATCGCGTCGCAAACGTGCCGAGATGCTTAACCCGTATCGGGTGGCAAAACGGCTGCTGGGAGTAGAAGGACGAAGCATTGCCGTCACGGTCAGACGTCTTCCCCAGTCTCTTGACAGACCGCAGCCAAAAACATAGCACAATATACCTTCATCTGCGTCCCCAAAGATTCTGCGCAAAAATGTTGAAAGTCTGCGTATCTGATGCGAGATTCAGCGGGGCTAGCGCCGCGGGGTGCCGCATCTGTCATGCATCTCGAATTATATATCCATCAGCGGTAATAATTGGGTGAAAAGGGCGTACTGGATCGCTTTATTCCGTATTCATCACCCACGTTGTGCTTGTACGATGAGCAGTGGTTCATGCGTTCTACTATTTGTAGCTTGCACGTTTGCATGAACTTCGAACCTCCCCTGGAGACGAATAAGAAACGGCTTCTTAGCGGAAGGAATGCATGCGGAACCAGATGAAGTATACCTCTGGCGTATCTGCTCAGAATTAAGCATGAAGTCGTGGAGTTTAAGGGATGAAGGGACCCAGGTACGGATATTTAGTCTCACCTTCCAGAGGATGGCTCCCAATGGACAGTTGTCAGATTACCGGCCCATGTGAGGGACTGTGGTAGAACGATGGCCACCCGATGTATCGCATCTTTCTGCATAGACCTTCGCTCGCTAATTGGATGTCGTTCAATGCAAGGTTTGACGTCGGTGGACTTAGTCGAATAGGGTGCTCTCAGTGCCACCAGACTGAAGACTTTGACGTATTTGGTATGCATTGGACTGCGCATGTGATGAGGTGGACGCGATTCAAGCGTAATCAGAGTCCATGCTGGGTCCCAGTCGTCTGGTACGTAACGCTGCCTAAATTATATAGAGTAGTGAGGGCTCATAACGGATAGGTGGAGAAAGTTCAACCCGACGCACCATGCGTATGACACCTTGTACTCCCGATGTACCATCGGATCGCACTCGTTCGTTAAGCGACACATGCATGGGGGGCCACGAACGTGTGAAGAAGTTTGGAGGGACAGGGTTCAGCGGAGCCCAGTGAAGCACGTACGGTTCTGACGCCACAAAGCTAGTGCCTTCCACATAAGGGCAACGGCGCGGGTCCCTGGGTATACTATGTCCTGCCAGCTCTCGACGTCGGACATAATCCCGGCCTATCGCAAGTCTTTGGAATGTCGGCCCTGAGTTTCACAGGGACGAGCGACAAATCTGCGTGTACAACGTGAGAGAACATCTGGACGTATCAGAAGATGTATCACCTGTCTCGCGCTGCTGTATAAGCTCTGCCCGTTCCTCGGGCCATTGTCCTGATGGCTGAATGCCTAGCGATCGAGTCAGTCGCCCAAAACTTCCCCACTTGTACGACAAGTCTCAGGGCCGCGACACCAACGAGTCTACGTCTGCAGACGGACGGGCAACGATAAAGCCATGTCATTTTCCATGAAGAACAATCATATTCTCTTCTGTTATTCCGACAGGAAAGCTTGGATGGCATCAGTCAAGCCAGTGATGTCGTCTAGTCGCAGAAGGTGATGGCGAGATTGACCTGTACGACATTTCTCCTCAGCGACAGAGATATCGCACTCGAGAGACAGCTCACGTTGTCGACCTGGCACGCCACTTGGACCCCAGTCTGGTAGGGGTTATAGAACGCATCAGGGCAACCGTTGTAGGTGCAGTCTGCGCCGGCAGGCTCGCAGCCGCCGTAGTAGCTGCGTCAGATTTGTGTTAGCTGATGTCTGCGGCACGAGTTTATGCAGCTTACCCGAAGCCAGAGGTCACGGAGAACTCGTGCCTGGGGAGTTATTGATATTATTTTCGGAAGGCGACGCGAGGGTAAATTGGAAGGACGTACGGAGGGATTAGCGAAATATCCGTGCTGGAACCCGAGCCAGGGCTAGTCGGGTTCCTGAGCGTAGTCTCGATGAGCGTGCAGCCCTCGCCATTATCGCCGCAGCCGCCTGTAGATACGTTCAACGTTCCAAAAGTTGGTGGATATAAAGAATCTTACGGACCCGTCTGCAAGAAACTGTACACAAATCCGTGAGCAGAGTCGCCGCGGCATGGAAGAGTAAAGCGCATACGCGATAGCAGAAATGAGGGGCCCGCCGAAGGTCACAGTCTGACCAGTGGAAAGCGTCTGGCCGTTGGACTTCAGCAGAGGCTGTACAGCGAGGGTGAGCTCCAGAATTCTCCGTTGTCCTCACTAGTGTCTCACAGTTCCGAACCCGCAGCTGTGGGTGCAAACCTGTCAGAGTGAGGCCCATGAATGCGACTCGCATGACTTACTTGTTCACGAATGTGACGGTGTGCTGTTCAGCGTAGACACCGGTGAACAGGGCAGCCGAAGCGGCGAGAGCAACGATAATGCGAGACGAGAACATGTTTTCCAGAGTGTAGGCGCGTCGAGTCGAACAGCTGAGAGCTGTAGACCTGAATATCCTGCTACCAGTATTTATATGTCGGCAGGATTATAATAATGAAAAGGTAGAACGCACCGTGCGGTGCGCACGGCCGATTTTTCGACACGGGGCGCGTTGCGATGCCATGCACATTACGCGGACGCGCCGGTTTTGCAAAGCCGACAAGGTTGATTAGCAGAGCCGCGCAAAAATATCAGCACGAGCCGCGTCGAGAATCGCGAGCTGGATGGCTCAGGCCTCGCCACGACCGTGCCAGCGGAGTCTAGCGCGCTTCGCACGGCCGAGTGGCCGTTAAGCAGGAAAGAACGAGGGATTACGGCCGTCCAGGAAGTCTTCCATAACCTGTGAGTGATGTGACAGATCGCAGCCTGAGTTGCAAAACTGACCCTTTATCGCACGCTTGGAACGTTCACACGAGCCCTCTCAAGGTTGCTCGCTGTCGCCGTCGAGTACACTGAGGTCGACACCTTGTTGATGAGTAGTCTTGAAAACCAAGGTCCTATCCATCAACCGTGAATATCGGTCATGCAAGGGGATTAGGGCCTGTTCCATACGGAAGACCGACGTTTCCCCACCGCACTTGCTGACACACCGGCAGAGACTGCGGTGAATGCAGCAAACGGCTTTGGCCAGCTATACCGCCACTTGTAGACCTTCGAATCATGTCTAAAGACAAATCAAACACGGTCCGATGTCAGAATATTTCCGCAGAGAGCTGAACAAGACGCACCTCAGGTGTATTTCTGCAGTGGTGAAAGCAGGTACCATCAAAGCTAGAGGGTACATGCCCGCAGTGGTTCCGCTCGTCTCCCGAGAGGCTACTTGGGCGGACCACTGCCCAGTCACCCGACTGTAAGTAAGGTTTGTGGCCTTCTAAATATGTTTGCTGGACGTACCATCTGCTCAAAGCTTGATGGTCGATGCAAGGCCGGTCGCGAGTGGGCCAGTGGGCTTGAAGCGGCCCCGAGCGCAGCCAGGCACGATGCCGCGCCCCGTCGGGTGCAATGGACATCATGGACTTTGCGCGTGTGATGTGGCGGAGGCGGCTAGCAAACACGAAAGATTGAGGGCATAAGTTTAGACCAGGTCGTTTGGGCGTATGTTAGAGACTGCGTACTCGATGTGTAAGTCCGCTTGCATTGCATGGGATGATGAGGATCATCGCGGGCGGCCGCGCAGTCTTTGCTACCCAGGAGTACCATCTCGACGTAATCCTTCATCCAGCGACAGACGTCGTTGCTAGACATGAACGTGCGTGGACGTGTGAAGTGGCCGAGCTCGAATGACTTCCCCGGGCGAGAGCGGTCCGGACGCCACAAAGCCTGTGCCTTCCGCATGAAGTCGGCGGCGCGGAGCCGCCGGTACGCCGTACGCCAGGCCGCGGCGAACACGCCTCCAGTTCGCAGCAAGGCAGCACTATGTCGTCCTAGGCATCCGCAGGCCGTGCGCCGGACACAGGCAAAGAATCTACCTATGCAGCGTGAGATAAACCTTGCCTGAACGGAGATATGCGTCACCTGCCTCGTGTAGCCGTACAAGCTTCGGTCGCTCCTTGACCTAGCACCACGTCTTCATCGAAAGCGATCGCGATGTTGAAGGCCCTAGGACTCTGTCTTGGAGGTCGAGAGTCGGAGAGTAGTGATGATAAGGGCGTACAGTCGTTCGACAGGGCGGACGAGGTCGAGCGGCTGCGAGCGGAACTCGAGGAAGCTAAAGTTAGCAACGATGTTAGCCCCTTCGCGATGACACGACGATGACAGCCATCGTCTCTTCGCAGGCCAACAATGCGGAACTCGAAAGACAACTCCTTGAGAAGAGCGGAGTAAGCAAAGGAAGCGTATCCGAACACAGTGTGGTGCCAGCGAACTACGCCACGTTGGACAAGGAGGGCAAACCATCCGAGGATCAGGATCCCATACCCTTCACAAGCGAGGCGAGCCCGAAGAGATGCCTCGCATTCGCCAAAGAGGTAAGTCCGCCCTCTGGAAAAGTCATCGCACCTGACTCGAACTTGACAGAAACTGTGAGCGAAGAAAGCCTTGCATTGCTTCCGACGGTATTAACGTGGCTATAGGGGAAAAACGAGCGTCGTCAGGCTGGGAGCCGACATCGTTTGGGACATCGAATTCCAGGCCGGCTTTCTGGCGCGCCCGAATGATCGCCGCTCGCGCAAGGGCGCGTGGAGCGAGGCGTCGTACCCGAAGCTCCAGCGTGCGAACGAGGTGATCGCGCGAGTCGAGGAACGCTGGTGCTACCTCGGGACGTTCGCGGGCGCGGGCGTCGAGAAGGTATCGTATGAAGAGTGGATGACGTTCTCCGAGAGCGTGAGTGGGGGACGTTTGTCGGTGGAGCCTGTATCTGCGTAGCTGACCAGGGTGCAGATACGCGACGGCGTGGCGGCGTTCAGTGGCGTGAGCCGGAAGGGCGGCGCGTTCGAGGAGCTGATGCGCCAGGGTAGGATGCGCGTAAGCAAGTACAACGTCCGGCGCGTGGGCACGAACGTCGCGTTCCGTGACGCTTTGGTCGAGGCAGGGCGAACGCCGCATGCTGGGACAGAGGGGGCGCTGGACGAGTCGGATAGCTCTGACGCTTGAGAGGGTCGAAAATAGACAGTACAGTATTCGAACTATGTGTCCGGACTTGCCATCGTCGGCCGCTGCGTCTCCTTTGTCGGCGGCTTCAGTACGGGCAGCATCTCCGTGCGTGCCTGGCGGATCTCCATCGAGACCACCTTCGCGCCGGGCAGGAACAGACGGGTCCTGCTTGCAAGGATCGCGCGCTTGACGATGCGCAGCAGCGGCTGCGCGTCCCAGATATCGACGGGTGGGGTGATGAGGCCAAGGATGCATGCCGCGGTAGGCACGCGGTACGAGCGCTGGTTCGGTTTTGTATTCCTGACAACGCGGCGGTACGGCTTCGGAAGCGATGGAGACGCTGCCGCGGGCTCCTGCTGCTCGCGGTCCTCCTCAGCATCGCGGTATGTGAGCTCAGGAATGTCGCGCTCATCCTCAGCGCTGTTATACGCCTCCACGGCCCTGGCGATCTCCTGGAGATGCTCCTCGGAATAGAGCTTGATAGGCTCCAGCTGCGAGGCGAGGGATGCCTTGAAGCCAAAGCCGAGTACCCCATCCATGAGCCGCGCGTCGAGCTCTGAGGGCATAGTCTCGGGCGAGCCCAGGAAGCGATACGTCCAGTACTGTTCGCGCTCAGACCAGGCAGCCAAGTACGGCATCTCGCTTCCGATATGGACCATGATCCCGCCGACGACGGCGTGATACGTCGATACAGTGACGGGAAGCTTGAAAATATCGAAGCTTTTGAGAGCGACGTAGGCCGCAGAAAAGTCCTTCGCGTCCACAAAGTATCGAAGGATTCGGTTGAGGAGCGCGGCCTTGAGGACTGGCGAAGAGGCGGTCTGCACGCCTGGCTCGAATACCCGGTGACAGTAGACCATGTCGCGGTAGAGTGCGCGTAAGCTCGGAAGGTCCTTCGGAGCCTTGTGCTTGCGGTTGCGTATCGAACGAGGACCGGAGACACGTTCAATGGCACGGAAGAGGGTGCCGAAAGTGTAAGCGTCGGGAAGGATAGAGGTGTTACCGCGCAGCATCATACTGTAGACGGAGAAGAGGTCTGCATACCGCCTCTGGTCGGCGAGCGCAGAAATCATCAGATTGTAGAAGATGCGGTCGTGTGAGCCGTCCGTGTGTCGTATCCTGCGTATCGTGGAATGGATGATGGGGGCCATCTCGCGGTCGTTCTTCGCCATCTCCAGCAGCGCGTCGATGTCTTCGCTGCGCGCGCCCGCGTGTTCCACAGGCGTAGTTTCCTCCTCGGACAAGTTCTCCAGCGGCGTTTCTCCGGTCCACCCACGGCGCGTACGAATGTAGCCTAGTAGAGCTTCCGTCTTCGAGGACAGCATATAACCAGCTTTTTCTCGAGAGTTGACGAATATGCGGATGAGGTCGTCGTAGACGGAGGAGGGTAGACGAGCGAGAGTAGAGACAGTACGTAGCACATGTCGAAACTCTTCCTCATCGAACTCCTTATGCGTGAATGCCTCCTCCGCCGCCTCCAAAAGCTCCTCCGTCGAGTCACCGGTCGCAAGCTTCTGAACGAAGAAGAGACTGGCCTGGATCTTTCGAGGAGGGATGTAGCCTTCGTCTTGCATGCGACTGTATAGACTGAAGGCTTGTTGAACGTGTCCTTGCACCATGAAAAGCCTGATACTGCGCGCGTAGGCTTCAAAACGAGACTCGGGGCGTAACTTCGCAGTCTTCATGAAGCTGTAGAAGTAGTCCATGGCTTCCAAGGGCCTGTCGTTATGTAGGCGTTTCCTGAGGGAGGAGAACAGGCCGCGTACTCTCCCACTGACGGCGGTATTCGTGGAGGTGGAGTTCCATCGTACAGGCGTGTAGATGGGATACCGAGGAGCTGCTCTAGAGTGTGCAAGATGTATCGAGGCAGATGCCCTCCATAGGTTCATATAATGTCAAGCTAGAAGTCCGTTAATAAGACTTCCAATGGTATATCTCATTTTGCTACTCACGCAGAGCAACACGGCGGAGGATGAGAGTTTCAAGTGAAGTTGACGGTCAAGGTCGCGGGCTGCGTCCTAATTAGGCAACGCCGTCTCGAACGGAAGTCACGTGCTCGATATCTGGCTCAAGAGTGAGCAAGGACTCGGTGCTGACAAGTCTCGCGTGTAGACTTGCTTCACAGGATTAGGCCGCTGGCAAAACGCGTCAGAATCGTAGAAGAATTCGTGGCAGAATGGGAAAAAGCCGTCGATGCTCGAGAGCATCTGAGGCTGTCAGCGCCTGTACCACGTGGAGAACAGGCGCTCATAATCGTTCTTGCGAGTGGACGGCGGGCAGACATCGTCCCACAACGACCAGCCATTTCCCCTCATTCTCTTCCCATTTACCCTAACTTAAGCCTCTGCCAGCAGGCAGAACAATCCTCGTGGTCGCCGGTCGTCTCACAAATGTTTTCCGAATCATCTCCTGAAGTCGAGGAGACACCCACTCCGGCCGTCAGCAGCCTCCGTTCCAAGTTTGAGAAGCTCGCGTCCGAGTCGTCGACATCGCTCAACGCACCCAAGAATGAGCATCTCACGCCAGAAGCAGGCAGCAGCAGTCCGCGGCCTCGTGCCATGTCTATATCGAACGAGCGGCCCCCTTCAAGCCCGCACTCACTGCGGTCCGCCGCCTCGTCCTCAGACTTGAAGAAGAGGCAACCGCCGCCACCTCCTCCTCCCAGAAGCTCCAGGGGCAATTCACCTGCGACCTCCGTGACCAGTAGTCCCAACGTATACCCAATACCCATGCGGAGCGAACCGCCCTCGCCCACCCATACCTCGCCTGCGAAGGCCGCTCTGCTTCAACGCAGGCCTCCACCTCCACCCAGCCCTGCACCGTCTCTCTTGGAGTTATCCGGCGCGCCCAAGGAGTCTGGGGTGGCCTCGCTGATCAGCAAATTTGGGTGAGTCCTAGTGCTTGTACGCGGCTGTCCTTCTATGTCCAGGTCGCGTTGTATGCGGGTTGCCGGTGCTGCAGAACTTCCGTAGCGTTTGTCGGAGAAGTCCTCCGGTCTTCGTTTCCGGAAGGCCCTACCCTGCCTGGCGTTTCCATCCTGAATCTCTCGCACGACACCATGGTGGTCTGCAGCAGGCAGTCGCCATGTGTTCTGCAGGTGTTGACGATCCAGCTGAAAGTCGTTCGCCGAGTCTTTGCGGGAATAATGGCTCTTTATATGCGCGCATATATGCACACATCAGATCCCTCATCGGTTCCCTGGCCATCACTCCGGGAATTCTGTGCCCAGATATGCCCAGTGAACGTTCCTTGAAGCGCTTTCCACTGCGACTGAGACGCCTCGCTGACATCTACCCTTCAGGAACGCAGCGCCGTCCCCTGTGCCTCGCAATTCCACGCCCCGCATAGCATCACACTCTGGGGCTACTGCCCTTGCTACAAATGTCCCCACCGCCCGCGATACCCAACGCACGCCCCGGCACTCATTCCCCCTCAGCACCTCACCGAACGCTTCCACGCCCCTCATCCAGCTGCAGGGCCCGTTCGACGAAGACGGAGACACTGACGAGGAGCCACCGCAGACAGCGCGCCCGCCGCCCTTACCCGTCCGCAGGAACGGTGCTGCATCAAGCAGAAATCCTTCGCCTGAACACGACAGGACTGCGTCCACCGAGAGCCTTGGAACTTCGTCTTCTGCTTCCTCGGGCAGCGAGGGGTACTACACTAGCGTGGTGAGTCCCCCGCTCAAACCTACGACACACCTACCCCCACCGCCCCCTCCGCGCCCGAAGAGCAACACTCCGGCTTCGCGCCAGTCGTCCATTGCGAGTATACAGTCCACCGCCTCCAGTGCTTGTAGTACTCCCCCTCCATTACCTGCCCGCCGAGCCACTGGCCAGTCACCGGCGCATTCGCCAGACGACCCTCTCACACGCCGCGTGCCTCCGCCCCCTCGGCACCATTCCATACACGTCCCCCCGGAGCTTCCACAGCGGATAAGCACTCCTACCGATCTGCTGCACGACTCGCCCGTCGAAAGTCCGTCAATCATCTCTCCGCCTCCTGCGCACAGAGACCTTGCCCCCTCGACACAGCCCATCGAACGCAAGTCCTTTGGCGCTCACCTCCCACCGCCTACGCGTACCATCGCCCCCGGCGAGAAGCTTCCGCCTGCGCGTCGGCCGCCGCCAGGCTCCGGTTCCTCGAGCGAGGAAGAGGACGACGAGCCGAAGGTGAAGGTCGAGCTGCTGCCCGATGCCAGCCGCGCCTCACGGCGGCCGCCGGCGCTGGCTGCGCATATCTTCTCCGAGTCCAACATCTATATCCCCGCGTATGTCGGAACAGCTGTCGCGACCGGTAACATCGTAGCGTCTGCTCAGGGTCACCATATCAAGATTTACGACCTGTCGCACGCGGATACTCCCATCCAGGATCTCGACGCACGGGCGCTGGGCATGGAGACCAAGACGAAGGACTTCAAGATCACAAGTCTTGAGTTCCGCGCGTCGCACGTGGAGACGGACCGCGGCCGTTTCCTCTGGATTGGCACCAAGGACGGGCACCTCTTCGAGCTGGACCTGCAGGGCGGTGTCGTCTCTGGCATGAAGCTCGCTATCCATACACACGCAGTCACGCACATGTTCCGCTATGGGCAGTCGATGGTGACGATCGACGAGACCGGCAAGGCACTCGTCTTCGTGCCCGACCCGCAGAACGACAGCGACGTGCTGCTCGCGTACACGCAGCCGCGCGTCGTGCGCATCGCCGACAAGCAGGAGTTCGCCAAGGTGCTCGCGGGCAAGCTCTGGACGTCGACGCGCGACTCTACCAACTCGAACACAACGAGCACGTCGCGCGGGCCCATCGTGCGCGTGTACGACGTCTTCACGCCCGGCGCGACGGGCAAATCGCTTCTACCGACAGAGCACCTCGGTGCAGTCACGGCGGGGACGGTCCTGCCCACGCAGCCGAACCGCGTCTACCTCGGGCACGAGGGCGGGAACGTCAGCATCTGGACGCTCGACACGGAAGACGGCATGCCTGCGTGCGAAGAGGTCGTCAAGGTCTCGACGTCGGACATCCTGTCGCTCGAGGGCGTCAACGACCGTCTGTGGGCGGGCGCACGCAAGGGCACGATCGCGGCGTACGACGTCACCTGCAAGCCATGGATCATGACGAACCACTGGATGGCCCACCAGGGCCTGCCGGTTCTCCGCCTCGCTGTCGATACCTGGAGCATCCAGAAGCTGGGCAAGCTGTCGGTGTACAGCATCGGGCGGGACGAACGGATACGGTTCTGGGACGGGCTGCTGGGTGTGGACTGGATAGGTGCGCAGCTTGCAATCCGGCCTCAGATATCTGTGCTCACTTCTCGCAGACCAGGAACTCATGAAGCGCGAACACGAGTTCAGCACGTTCCGCGAGCTCAAGGTGCTCATCGTGTCCTGGAACCTCGACTCGCAGAAGCCGGACGCGCTCACGGGCACGCCGGACAACGTGAACTTCCTGCACGACGTGCTCACGAGCGTCGACGCGCCCGACATCATCGCGTTCGGGCTGCAGGAGCTCATCGACCTCGAGAGCCGGAAGATGGCCGCGAAGACGGTGCTGCTCGGGAGCAAGAACCGCAACCCCGAGGGCCCGCTGTCGCAGCGCGTCACGACGTCGTACAAGAAGTGGTACGACAAGCTCGCGATGTCCGTCCGCCTCGCCGCCGCGCCCGACTGCCCGTACCACTGCCTGCACACCGAGAACCTCGTCGGCCTGTTCTCGTGCATCTTCGTGAAGGAGTCGATCCGGCCGTCGCTCAGCCACGCCGCCCTCACCACTGTCAAGCGTGGCATGGGCGGGCGTTACGGTAACAAGGTCCGTTGCCCGCTGTCTCTGCAGTGGAGTGGAAGTTTCTAACGGCTATTTTAGGGTGGCATCATAGCTCGCTTCGTCGTCGACGACACCTCGCTCTGCTTCATCAACTGCCATCTTGCGGCCGGTCAGTCGCATGTGCGCCAGCGTAATGCAGACGTCGCCGCCTTCCTTGAGGACAGAGAGCTGTTCGCCTCCGAGGTCAGCGCTGCGGAAGACTCGACCTCCTTCATCAACGGTGGGGACGGCTCGATGGTTCTGGACCACGAGATTGTCTTCGTACGTCATTCCGGCTGTGAACACCCTCCCAGACTAACGTCGATCGTAGCTCAACGGCGACATGAACTACCGCATCGACCTCCGCCGGGACGCCGTCATCGCGGACATCAAGGCGGGCAACTTCCAGCACCTGATGGCGCAGGACCAGCTGCTGAAGGAAATGAAGCTGAACCGCGGCTTCCGCCTGCGTACCTTCATGGAGGGCCCCCTCGCCTTCGCGCCGACGTACAAGTACGACCGCCGGTCGGACGAGTACGACTCGTCCGAGAAGCGGCGCGTGCCGGCGTGGTGCGACCGCGTGCTGTGGCGCTCGCGCGAGCCCGCGCGCGTGCGCCAGCTGCACTACCGCCGCTGGGAGCCGAACGTGAGCGACCACCGCCCCGTGAGCGCCGCGTTCCGCGTCGAGGCGAAGGCCGTCGACCCCGCCGTGCGCGCGACCGTCCGCCGCGAGACTGAGGCGCACTGGGGCGAGTACGAGAAGGTGCTCCTCGGCCACGCGTACCACTTCTACACCGAGCAGGGGCTCGTCTGAGCTCCCCGCCGCTCGACCCGCCCGCGGACTACCTATTTTATTCCCCGTTGCAATTTTATCCCTCTCGCATTAATATCCTGTCTCTCGCCATCGTCTCCCATGGACCCATACCCGCATGCGGCTGTAGCATTTTGTTTTCCCGTGTACCACCAATACCTTGTAGCGTACGACTGTTGAGGGACTCTTTCTTCCTACCAGGAGATCATAATAGATAGACGTGTCACGTTCGCGACCACCTGCAAGAGGGCTGTGTCTGCTGTCTGCGCGAGCGCGGCGTGGTGAGTCCCCAGATCCATCTCCTCCCGTATGTCTGGCTCGGGCGCCAACTCATTGTATTGGTGCACATGCCACATGCTCACTCAGACTAATTTTCGCCAGGGACCAGCTGCGGCGGAGACGTCTCTTCTGCGCGGCCTCCGAAGTGCTGGTCGCACCCGCCGCACGCCTAATGAACGGATCGGCGCGTCAGCTGCCTCGCGCGGGAGGCCTGCGATCGCCGTATGTTTCAGCCAGAACCCGTGTGCCCGCCGGGGCCGACGACCGCAGGTTGGTGCAGCGGTGGGCCTACGGAGCGCACAAGGCACTACGCGCAAGGCCAAGGTGGGACGAGAGACTCTCCGGAACGTTCGCGCGGCTCGCGTACCTGGGGGCCGCTTGGCCGTGGTCCGCCCCGCCGCACGGCCTGCGCGGTGCCCCTCCGCCGCTGTCCCACGCGGCGCTCGCGCAGCGAGCACACGCGGAGATATCGTTCTCGCTGGGCCGCCGGCGCGCCCGTCGAGCGTGCAGGCCGAGCTGTCGGTAAGTTGGGCTCCCGTCTGGCCGCGCCGTTCCTGGACGCTGAGAAGGTTGTTCCGTCGCAGCGTGTTCCTGGAGCGCTGTGGGCCCGGCCTCCACCCAATTTTCGCCGCCAAGAGCGAGGGAGAGGGCGGGCTCGGGGCGAGGAGGGGCGGAGGGACGCGCGCCTAAAATTATCTGATAAACCCGGGACCGAAAGCTGGGTCAGTCTATCAGATAAGATCAGAGCATGAGGTGATCTCCCACCCAATTTGATCTCTGGCATGCGGTGTGGGTTTCCTCGCCCCTTGGCACTCGACCTCTTCTTCGCTTTTGCAGGGCCCCCGGGACGGCTTAAAAGCCTAGCGTCCCGCCCGGGAACATGTCTGCCTTCCCCCGCCACCGAACCGTCGACCCCGAGATGGATCTGCAAAGGAAAGACAGCGGCTCGTCCAAGGACGCCAGCCCCCACTGGGACACCGTCGACCAGCGCCACGCCGGCTCGTCCTCCTTCCTCGACTCTGACGAGGCCCAGGTCGGTGTCAAGACCGTCGAGGCCGCCGAGAAGGTGTACGGCAAGTACTCCAAGTGGTGGCTCTTTATCGGGTATGTCAGCTTCCTCCCCGCCCACACGCGCCGCGCTCACGCACCCGGGTCCGGCCTAGTCTGGCGCTCGCGTCGTACATCTACTCCCTTGATGGCTCGACGACGTGGACCTACCTGGCCTACGCGACCTCGACGTTCGAGGAGCACAGCCTGATCTCGTCCATCCAGGTCGCGCAGTCCATCATCAGTGCGTTCCCACGTCTCGTTGCGAAGCCGCATCAGCTGACGCGCTGCGAACAGTCGCATGTGGCAAGCCTGTCATGGCGAAGCTCGCGGATACCACCTCGCGTGGTACCGCCTACCTCGTCGTCCGTAAGTGCCCTTTGATCCGGCGGGTTCGCCCGCGAGACTACCGAGCTGTGCTGACTTCGAACTACAGTGCTCTTCTACGTCCTCGGCTACATTGTCATTGCGTCCGCGCATAGCGTAGGCGCCATTGCTGCCGGTATCATCCTCTATGCAGTGTGCGTCCTTTTCTCCGCACCATCAGCTATAGTATGTCTGACAAGCCGACTCTCACAGCGGTTACACGTGAGTTTGCGGTACAATCCTTGATTTCAGCCGACGCTGACGCTCCCCGCAGCGGTCTGCAGCTACTCACCCAGATCATCATCGCCGACATCACGACCCTTAAGTGGCGTGGTCTCGTGTCGTCCTTGACCTCTGCCCCCTTCATCATCAACGCGTTCATCGGCGCGAACGTGTCCGCCGGCGTGCTCCAGCACTCGACCTGGCGCTGGGGCTACGGCATGTTCGCGATTCTCGTCCCCGCGTCGCTCGCCCCGCTCATCGTCACGCTCTACTGGGCGGAGCGCAAGGCGCGCAAGCTCGGCCTCGCGCCAGCGTCGACCGCGTTCGCGGGCGAGACCCTCTGGCAGCGCGTCTGGAACTTCTCGGAGCAGCTCGACCTCGTCGGCCTCGTCCTGCTCGGCGCCGCCGTCGCGCTCATCCTGCTCCCGCTCACGCTCACGCAGACGGCCAAGGGCGGCTGGAACAACCCGTCGATGATCGCGATGCTCGTCGTCGGCTGCGTGATCCTCGTCCTGTTCGTGGCGTGGGACACGCGCTTCGCGCGCCGCCCGATCATGCCGCCGCGCTTCCTGACGAACCGCGCGTTCCTCGGCGCGGCGTGGATCGGCTTCTTCGACTTCGTGTCCTTCTACCTCACGAACACGTACCTCTACTCCTTCATCCTCGTCGTCAAGCCCTGGTCGCTCATCAACGTCACGTACTTCACCTCGACGCAGACCGTCGCGCTCACCGTCTTCGGCATCTGCGCGGGCCTCGCGATGCGCTTCCTCCACCGCTACAAGTGGCTCCTCGTCGTCGGCCTCTGCATCCGCCTCCTCGGCGCTGGCCTCATGATCCACTCCCGCGGCGCGAACGCGAGCGACGCCGAGGTCGTCTGGACGCAGATCCTCCAGGGCCTCGGCGGCGGCATCGCGGCCGTCGCGTCCCAGGTCGGCGCGCAGGCGTCGGTCACGCACGCAGACGTCGCGATCATCACGGCCGTCGTGCTGCTCTGGACCGAGATCGGCGGCAGCGTCGGCACTGCGATTGGTGCGTCTCTCTTTCGCGCGTGCTCCAGCCCCCACTAACCCCCTCGTGCAGCCGGCGCGATCTGGACGAACACGATGCCGCAGAAGCTCGCGCAGCATTTGCCGCAGCTGAACGCGACCGCGCGCGCGGAGCTCTTCGGGAGCATCACGAGCGTGACGGCGTACCCGCGCGGGGACCCCGTGCGCGAGGGCGTGATCAGCGCGTACGACGACACGATGAAGGTGCTCTGCATCGCCGCGACGTGCATCGCGGTGCTCCCGATCCTCTGCGCGCTCACGATGCCGAACTTCTTCCTCGGCGACGCGCAGAACGCGGTCGACAAGACGGACCTCACGGGCGCGCGCGCGGAGGACGACGAGGACGGTGAGGCGCACGCGCATGCAGACTGAGTGGGTGCTCACCCGTGCGTTGTGCAGTTAAAAAGTATGATTAATTGGGCGTCGAGTGCTCGTATCTTTATTCGGGGTGTAGTCGGGGTGTACGTTATAGAAGCCACTTTTCACGATGAATTGCACGCTTGCAGCAGCGTCTTGTGTGGAGTGACTCAGCTCTCTGCGCGATCTCGAGGGTCAATCGAGCGAGTTCAAAGTCAGAGAGGGACTTCTTTCGCTGCAGAAACCAGATGGCTGGCAAAATCATCGAGCTCGGTGAGTGACCACATCGCCGTCGAAGTCGATCGACTTTCATCGACTGATTGGTGAGGTCTGCCTAGGGAGACTACGTCGAGGCAGCCGTACGTTCGGAGGCGCCACGGGGTACGATACTTGCGCTCGCAATGGTGGTGCCATGGACAAAGAATTAATATTTCTTAAAGCTGCACATTGACTACGTGATAGGTAATGTCGCAAAAGCCTACTTTATTCAGGTATCTTCATCATGGATCAAGTTCAAGCGACTCCCGACCTCGGCGACTGCTCTCGATACCCAGCGCCACCGACGAGTATTACTGACGAGCTCGTCGTCGGCCATATCGTCCCACTCCAAGCTGGGCCATTGCCGGCAGATCGCGTTCGGGTAGATCTTTGCGATGTACGCCGCAACCTGTCCCCAGTCCTCCTCCGCGAGACGCGAATTGCCCACCATGATCGTGATGGGAACGAGCGATCGCGCCGTGGGCTCCTTGAGTTCGTCCATGTACTCCGTATAGAACTCGGTGTGGAGATACTCCAAGCGTGGCATGGAGGCTGCACATTCCTCCAGGACGTTGAGATCCCATGGGCTGGCGTATTCGTGTGGACCCGTGTATCCCACGAAGCGACGCAGCTGGGGGCACGCCCGCGCGAGCTGGGAAACAAAAGACTCATCTACCGCGTCCAGGATGTCGATCTCGAGCTCTTCTAGGCCCCAGAGCTTGAGAGATGGCTGCAGCGTCAACGGCTCGTCGATGCCGAGTCCGCTAATATTCAAGGCGCGGAGTTGTGGAAACTTCTCCAGAAGTCCAAGTAGTGAAGCGAAGTGGTCTTCGTCGTATCTCTCAAGCTCGTGTAGAGCGCCGATCTCGAGTGTTTGCAGCAGCGGGGCGTCCAGCTTCTCGAGGAGGGCAACAAGAGTGTCTTCGTACGGAAAGTGGAATAACTTGAGAGTCTTCAGGCTAGCAAATGGCATCGGCTCGTAGTCTGACTGGTACCATGCGGCTTCTCCGTAATCCCACGGTGCGCTGACAGACAGGTATGACAGGGCCGGTGCGCGAGCGAGGTTGATGAGGTCGCAATTTGCGTCCCAAAATTCAGAAGTCTCCATGCCGTGTAGGGTGCACTCGACTCTCTCCAAGGCGTTCAAAGACCATAGCATGTCCACGGCCTCGCGTCCAGGGCTATCGTTTAGGATCACGACTTCGAGACGTGGACATGAGCGGATGAAGAAGGGGAGGATTCCTTGTGACATGTTGGCGACGGCACCGAATCTGTCTTCCAGTCCATAGAAAATCGTGAGCTTGCAGATATCAGGGTTCAGAAAGACTGAAAGCTGTTCAAGGGTGGGATGGTCGTCGAGAACAGAGGTACATTCGCCGACGCTCAGGGCACGAAGATTGGGAAATATGCCGTGCGTGGGATCTGCACGCATGAGGTTGTAACCCTGCCGCTTCCGCTTTAGGTTACATCCCTTTTCGGTAGCTTATGTAATCATGTCCCGTCTTCCTTCGTCTCCCCCGTTCTGCTCTTTCTTTAGTTCCACTACGTACCCCCGTCGAGTACTCAACAATCCAGAGCTAGTTCCTGCTCTGGTCGCGGCTCCGAGTGATTTACCGCCCCACGTCGGGGCGGGTTTACACTTTTTTTTGAACATCCAACGAGCTCTGACCCCGCGGCGCCTCTCGCAAGCACTCGCCGGCGCACGTCGCGCATACAGTCACCCACGGAACACAGTATCGCGCCGCAGAACCCTCACCTCGTCGTTCACCGTCTTTCCCCCTCTCGAACGAATACCGGAACTCCGCGTATCCGCACACTACGCGTAGAAGTCGTCGCGCCTCAAGCGACCGCCGTCGTCGTCGCGCGCTTACGAGGACTCGCAGCAGTCCAGGGCTCAAGACTGCCCTCGCATCCGAACGGACTCCAACCACCTCGTCGCAGCATTGTCTACTGGGAGCTACCTAGTGTAGGACTTGCAAGGTGCCGTCCCCCCTCGTCGCTGCCCCCTCGAAGCTCCTCGTCGCCGCCATGCCCCCGTGCACCCCTGTTCGCGCAAGCGCCCACAAGCGCCCGTCTATCGCGCCGCCGCTACGCGCACGCCGTCCCCTGCGACGCGCACAACCTTTCGCTTTCGAGCGTCGTCGCTCAGCAAGACCAAGGCAAGCTCGATGCTCTCGATTGGACGAAGAAGACCCGCGTTGGAGAAGTGTAGCTTGGCTCCGGCACGCCGCCGGCATTGGGATATCCTCGCAGCTTCTGCCTTCCACATTTTCTTGTCCTCTCATGACCATCGTTCTTTCACGGACACTGGCTGACTAGTTTTATTGTTCGCTGCTTTCCTTCACCCCCGGTTCGTGTTTTCAAAGCGTGGGAGAGTGTAACCCTGCCGCTTCCGCTTTAGGTTACATCCCTTTTCGGTAGCTTATGTAATCATGTCCCGTCTTCCTTCGTCTCCCCCGTTCTGCTCTTTCTTTAGTTCCCCCATGTACTAGCTCGAGTACTCAAGAATCCAGAGCAAGTTCCTGTTCTGGTCGACGACTGAGTGATTTACCGCCCCACGACGGGGCGGGTTTACAGAGGTTGATCATGGGCATGTGTTGATCGAGACAGGAGCAGTCTGAGCAGTCGGATGCCAGTGTTTTCACGCGAGCGGCGTTGGCGACAACCCGCCGCCACACGGGATCGCATAGCTGACGCGCCTGATCCTGCCAGCCACAGATAACATGGATCGTTAGCGGCATGAACGTCGACGTGAAGAGCTGTACTCACCGATTGCAGGTTCAGTGTTTCCCCAAAGTTCTCCGGAACACATCTGAAGAGGTAGGCCAGTCTCGGAAGATCCTTCCAGAGGTGGTCGCTGGCCGGTTCGTAGAACGAGCGGCACGTCCGCGCCAATGCAGCGACAGCGCGGCGTTTAGGCTTTCCATCTTCGAGGCATTTGAGAATGTTTTCGAGGATGTCGAATATCTGAAGAGCCTGGTGCATGTCGTGGATGAAGATCAAGTGGGTGGCCCGCGGGACGTTGTGGTTCGAGTTCAACATTGCGCGCGCACGCGCTTTCAATACAGATGCGTAACGCAAGGATTTTGTCATCTCGATAAGTCCCTCTCGATACGCTCATATTCCATCGCAAGGTCTAGTTCTAGTTATATAGAGACATCTGAGGCCGCAATGAGACTCATTTCATGTACCTATCATAAACTGGAGAGGAGCATTGATATACGTTTCATGTTCAGGACAACCCTTGCGATGTGCCCCTCACAACGACCATTCGACATGAGAGCCATTCGGCCGCCATCTCGCATTTGATGTTTCCACCTAGTCGCCTCGCTGCAGCTTCAGTAGTGCCTTGACCCTCTGCCAGCGCAGCTCTTCTGGGCTCATTGAATCTATTGTCCGCAGCTCGAGGACCGCATTGGGGTAGACGTTGCCGATGTACGTTGCGGTCGCTTCGACGTGATCCTCGCACAGCTGCGATTTGCCGATATCCAGACGAATGGGGTCCAGCGACCGTGCGCTCGCCGCTCTGGGGATCGCCGCGGCGGTGTCGAGGCGCGCGTTGAGGTACTCCAGCGCAGGCAGGCGGTGTGCGAAGCATTCCAGCACGCTGAGCGGCCACTTCGCGGCTTCGTACCGAGTGTCGGAGCAGGAAACCGCGAGCCATAGCAGCCCTGGCCATGCCTCGCAGAGTCGTAGCGCGCCTGCGTACGTGAGGTCGATGCCGTTCACACACAGGGAAAGGTCTTCGAGGTGTTGCAGGGCCGTGATCGGTTCTGGCGGGAACGGCGTGTCAGGACCGAAGCTACCGTAGCTATCAATGCTCAGGATGCGCAGTGTTGGGAACTTTGCTGGTATGAATTCGAGAACTTCGTGCATGGCGCGAGTGCCAACGCCGTCGTTGACTGAAAGGTAAAGCTCGCGGAGCCTTGGGGAGCCGATAAGGCGCAGGAAGTCCAGCAATCCGTATTCGGCTTCGATGGAACTCAGAGTGAGCGTCTCCAGAGCGGTAAATAGGGCGCCGTGTCCTATGCAGAGACCCAGACTCGACCCGTCGACGTTTGGTAGATGGAGAGTTAGGTGGTGGAGAGAGGGCAGACTACCCAGGATTGGAAGATTAATGCTATCCCATTCCGAATACGGCCGTGGGTTTGTGCAGCGGAAAGACTCTAGGGCTGCAAAGGCCCGCAAAACTCCTGTGTAGCCAGCTGGCAGCCGCTCTACCTCCAGCTTCCGCAGCTGAGGGCATGCGAGCGGGAGCTGTACGAGGAGCTGCTGCGTGACAAGATGACATGCGTTCACTGTTGCAATTCTTGTCTCTGGCCCAAGGAACAAGTTCAGATTTGGGAGGCCGATGTCCGGTTCATCCGGGTTGTACAGTTCTTCCAGGTCGATGTTCAGCGTGCGCAGCTTGGGAAAGAGCGACGTGTGGTGCGAGCGCAGGTGCAGAAGCAAGCCCAGGCATCTTTGAATTTTGAGGACGTCTCGCCGCACAATTCTAAGAGTCCCGACGCGCGCAGCATGCCTCAGGAATGTCTCTGACATTGCGCCGCCAGCCGTCGACGTGTCCGGAGGCCTGCTCTGCCAGACAATGATAAGCCGTCAGAGACATGCACAGGTCTGGGCGTGTGCTCACCAAGAATAATCCTGCTTGTATCTCCTCATCGTGAGGCATACATGCGAGGAGGGGCCAAACGCCAGGTAGGCTTTCCCACAAAATATCGCAGGCGGTCCCGTGGAACGCGCGGCAAACGGATGCCATCGCCTTGGCCGATGATCGCCTTCGTGCGAAATCCACAAGCTCTAAAATCGCTGTCAAGATTTCTGTGATTGCGAGGGCGCGGTGCATGGCGGGAGTCGGGAGAGGCCGAAGTTAGGTCGAGGTTGGTCTCAACATGCAAGGCGCGCGCGTCGTGCGTGGGCCAGCCGGAGCGTCGAATTGAGGCGCCGCGGCCCCCAGTTCAGCACACTACAGGCGACTGAGTCCATATGCGCGATATGAACCTGCCACTCTCCTCTGGGAGCTCAAAGACAATGATTGCAAGGTGCGACGCCACTGCATGAGAGCATCACAGAGGTAATACGCTCCAAGACCTTGTTTCTACACATCGGCTATGCGATAGAAGTGCGAGTATTTGACGAGTATACATACAAATTCTGAAAAGCTATACTCAAATACTTTCGCCATGGGCGCCGCTCGACTCCAAGCTACCGGCTTCAGCGACTGCTCTAGAGACAGAGCGCCATCGAACGTCATCAGCATAGAGCTTGTTGTCGGGTATGTCGTCCCACTTCAGGGTGGAGTATACCTGGCAGATCGCGTTAGGGTAGATCTTCGCGATGTAGGCTGCAACATCTTCCCAGTCCCTCTCCTCGAGCTCTGACCGGCCTACACAAATCGTGATGGGGAAGGACGACCGCGCCGAAGGCTCTTGAAGTTCGCGTATGTTCTCTGTGTAGAACTTTGTGGATATACACTCAAGGTGCGGCATGTTCGCCGCACACTCCTCGAGGACGCGAAGGTTCCAGGGTTTGGCGCGGGACTCATACGGACCCCAATAGCCTGCGAAACGACGCAGGTGGGGACACGCTTGCGCGACTTCAGAGATCAGGGACACCTTAAGCGCGGATCGGATGTTGATCTCGAGTTCCTCGAGGGCCCATAGCCTCAGTGATGGCTGCAGTCGTAGCGGCTCGTCGACACTTCGCCCGCGGATCTTCAGGACACGAAGTTGCAGAAATTTCTGCAGAAGTCCCAACAGCCGGACCAAGTGATCTTCGCCATCTCTCCGAAGCTTGGCTAGACCGTTTATCTCGAGCTTCTGCAGTAGTGGAGCATCGAGCTTCTCAAGGAGGGACACAATGGTGTGCTCGAACGGAAACTGCGATAGCTCGAGGGTCTTCAGGTCAGAGAATGATGTCGGCTGGTACCTCGGTAGGTCGCGAGCAACGTCTGCGTAGTCCCATGGTGCGTTGATAGATAGATCCGACAGAGCCGGTGCAGGAGCCAAGTCGATGAGGTCGTACTCCAGATCCCAGGACTCGGCTGTTTCCTCGCCATGCAGAGTGCATTCAACTCTCTTCAAGGAGCCCAACGATCGTAGCATTTTCACGCCCTCGCGTCCAGGGTTATCGTTCAGGATCACGACTTCGAGAAGGGGACATGAGCGGATTATGCAGGGGAGAATCCCTTTCGAGATGTTGATAGTGCCACCGAATTCGTCTTCCGGTCCGTGGGAGACCGTCAACTGCCGGATATCGGGGTTGAGAACGACTGCAAGCTGTCGAGGGGTGGGATGTTTGTCGGAGCAGGAATCACTGTAGCCAACGCTCAAGGTACGAAGGTTGGGAAAGATGCCGCTCGAGCCGTCTGTACGCATCAAGTCGATCATAGGCATATGCTGCTTGAGACAGGGACAGTCTGAGCAGTTGAATGTCAGGGATTTGACGCGTGCGGCATTGGCAGTTATTCGCCGCCACACGGGGTCGCATAGCTGACGTGCCTGATCCTGCTCGCCGCAGGTCTGCGTAGAGTGAGTAATCCGTAATACGGGATTCGCTATGAAGAGCTGTACTCACAGCATGCAATTTGACCTTTTTATGAAGGTCCTGTGGAACGAATTCGAAGAGGTACGAGAGTCTTGGAAGATCCTCCCAGAGATGGTCGCTGGCCGTTTCGTAGAACGTGCGACAGGTCCGCGCCAACGCGACGACCGCGCGGCGTTTGTACTGTCTCTCTTCGACACATCGAAGAATGTTATCGAGAATATCGAATATCTGAAGAGCGGGATGCATGTCGCGAGTGAAGATCAGGTGAGTGGCCCTCAGGATGTCGAGGTTCGAGTTCAACGTTGTGTCGGCGCTTCGCGGCAACTACTGGTGGCACGGAGCAAAATAAAGCCACCTCATATTCTATGTATTTGATCATAAAATCGAGCGGCAGAGTGTAGCTACACGTCGTTTAGAATTATACCGTGTACATATCAAGACCCGGTAAATGAGGGAAACACGAAGATCAGTATATCCGCTGAGAATGCTGCTCGAGAAGGTATGAGCTCCTGGTCGTTACAACCCGCCCGATCGCGCCCTCGCCGCTGAGCGCTGATGGCGCAAGATATCCACTCCAGTTGCCTCGACGAGCTTGGGCAACAGCTCGTGAGACCCTGCGCCATTGCGAGAGTGCGCCGCGCCGCTTCTCTGAGCCATCGGCAGGCGTCCGGCCGTCCCACTCCGGTTCGAGTTGGGCTTGACAGTCTGCGTTCGGATAGACCTGCGAAATGTATGCTGCGACTTGGCCCCAGTGTTCCTCTGCGAGCTTTGACTGCCCGACATCGATTGTGATGAGCGAGACAGAACGTGCCCTCGGGGCATCGAGATCGCCGATATCTCGAGTGGAGAACACCGTCTCGAGGTACTCCAGGTGCGGCATCTCGGAGGCGAAGACCTCCAACACATTGAGCGACCAGGGTGTACCTTGTGCGGTGTTGCGGCCATAGGCTTTCAGGTAACGTAGATGAGGACACGCATGTGCGAAGTTCACCACTTTGCAGTTCGACAGCGCATTGGGAACATCAAGCATGAGTTCCTCGAGTTCCGTGAGCTGCGACAGCGCCTCCAACGCGAAGGGCTTGTCTGTGCCGTCCCCGTTGATACTGAGAGTGCGTAGCTTTGGGAACTTGTACAGGAGATCCAGAAACGCATCCACCTCATTTGGGCGTTTTGCATATATATATTTTAGGGGACCAATCTCGAGTCTCTGTAGAAGAGGGGACTCTAGTTTCGTGAGGAGGGGGACGGCATCGTTCGTGGATGGAAAGCCGTACAAGCCGAGAGATTGGAGGTTATTGAGGGGTGTGGCTTCATATTCGGGGATCGAGAGCACCCACTCATAATCCCAAGGTAAGGAGATTGATAGGTAGGAAAGGGCTGGCGCACGGGCAAGCTCGCGGAGATCGGGTAGAGGATCCCAGCCATACATCATGCGTCCGATCAGATGGCATTCAAGTCTCTTGAGAGAGCCGAGCGACCACAGTAGTTCCAGAGCACAGGCTTCCGGGCAGCGCTCGAGTAATAGACTCTCCAGCCGCGGACATGAGAATGCGATGATGGGGAGGATTTGGGATGAGAAAGTCGAATCTTCTCCGTTGGGTTCGTCATAGATCGTGACTTCGCGTATGCTCGGGCTTAGGAAAGGAGCAAGCTGAAGAGCATTTGGATAGCTATCGAATTTGGACGTGGACTCTCCTCCGATGCTCAAGGCACGAAGGTTGGGGAATATAGGGCTTGCGTCGCCTGAGCGCATTAAGGCGATAGTCGACATGCGCTCCCGTACACAGCGACAGTCGGAGCATACGAAAGCCAATGTCTTGACGCGCGACGCGTTGACGAGGATTCGCCGCCACACGGATTCGCACTGCTCTCGAGCTCGGCGCTGCACGTCCCAAGCACAACCCAAGCATGTCAGACTCATTTGGGGGGTAGCGGCGGGAACAAGAGGTCATACTCACGGGATCGTGATTGTTCTTCCTGAGGGCATCCCTACGGAGCCGTTTAAGTAGGTAAGTCAATCTTGGGAGGTCCTCCCAGAGGTGATTGCTGGCGAGCTCGTGGAAGGCCTGGCACGTCCGCGCCAGTGCCGCAGCCGCAGAACGTTTGGACCTTCCCTCGCCTAAGGCCAGTAATGTCAACTCGAGGACCTCGTGAACTAATAGGGCGCGATGCATGAGCGAGTTGCGATGCTGCGTAGATGAGGATGTCGAGGTTCGACGCGCTCGATGCTGGCCCGATTGTCCGCAAGTTTGCGTTCTGGAAAAAGTTTGAAAAATATGTAATTAACAATGGCACCACAAGCATGCAGTCGCCAGTTTCATGAACATGGACAGCCGTGCAGGTAATTGGCGAGCAACATATTTCGAGTTTCCAAGCATCAAAATTCGTGGGAAGTCGCATGAGTCGAAAGGAAGGAAGGGAAGCAAGGCTGAAGAAAGCCAGATGACCAAATTCTACGAACAGGGGATGAGGATACAGTTAGGATACAGTTCGCGGTACACATTTTCGAGGAGTGCGAAAGGCACGTCTTGCGCTCTATGCACCGGCCGAACTAGCCCGTGCAACGACGCGAGCGACTTGACGCCAACGAAGCGCATTTTTATCAGTATCCCTCAGGTCTTCTTCGTCCCATAAAGGGTCAAACTTGAAGGACGCGTGGGGGTAGATGAGAGATATGTAACCCGCAACTTGTTCCCAATGCTCTTCCTTGAGGGGTGACTCTTCAAGTCGAAGGCACACTGGCGTGAGTGTGCATGCACTCGGAGGGCCGACGGTAGGAGCATTACAGGTATCCAGTCTCGTGTGAAGGTACTCCAGCTCCGGGAAATGCTCTGCGAAGCTCTCGAGTACCTCCAACGGCCACCCCGGCTGATCAGAGCTGTACGCTGTGAAACGGCGTAGCTTAGGACAGCCCCGAGCGAGATCCGCGAGACGTTGGCTTGCCATCGTCAGACCTCCGACCTCGAAGCAGATTTCTTCGAGGTGGTGAAGGCACAGGATAGCCCGCGGGGGGAACGGTGTATCGATGGTTGCTGAGAATCCGCGGATGGTGAGACGGCGCAGTTTGGGAAACTTCGTCAGCATGTTGAACGTTTGGTGGATCGTTCCCGACGATTCGTCCGCGTGACAACTAGAGAGGTATACAGAAAGTTCATGGAGATCCGGAGACCGGATGGATCGCAATAGGTAGAGGAGATGGCGCAAATCTTGGACGTTGCCGACTTCGAGCTTCTGCAGCGCAGGAAACATTTTATCGCGAGTTGCTCGAGTGCCAACCCCGCGAAAGTCATAGGGAAGTGTGACCGAGAGGCGGCGCAGGGACGGGAGATAGGCCAAGCCCTCCAGAACGTCGACGTCAATTGGGGGTTCGTCGCAATCGAGCTCTTCGAGAGCGCTGAAGCAGCGTATGATCCTGGCAGCGCCCTTTGGAAATTGAGGCACATCGAGATATCGTAGGCGTGGGCAGGAAATCGCCAGCTGATACACGAGATGGAAGGAGTCTTCATCGCAAGTCTGAAGGCGGACGCTCTCGAGCTTGTGGCCTAGGAATAGAAAGAAGTGCAGGTCGTGTGGTGACGGTTCCTCGGCGGGCTCCAGCCCCAAAAAGCTGTGCCTGACAGCCAACTTGCGAAGATTGGGAAGGATGCCTACTTCGCTCCGAGACCGCAACGTAAGAAGGGTAGGCAAGCGCTCGTTGACCTCGTCAGCGTCCACGCCGTCAATGACCAGAGACTTGACGCGCGCCGCATGCTTGAGGAACCGTCTCCATCCCTGCCAAGTTGTCCTGAGACTCAGATTCACCCTGAAAACAGAGTGAATATGCATATTACTCACCTGTGAGGGCGCAGGACGTGCAAATTCCTCATCCGGAATGCATCTAAGGAGTGGCTCCAGCCTTGGCAGCGCCTCCCAAAGGACGTCGCTCGCGGGCTCTGAGAATGTTCGACATGTGGCTGCCAATATCGCAGACATCGTACGCTGCTGGCAGCAATCTCCGTAGGATCGCAGGATCATGGTCAGGACTTCGTTGATCTGGAGAGCGCGATGCATGCTTGACAGTGGCGTGGTGGACGTCGAAGGTCAAGGTGTGTTCGAGCGAAGCGCCTGTGAGCAGCGTGCCTCCGTGGCGAGTGGCCCCGGCATCAGGAACGAACGCGCGACCTCGCTTTGCGACAGTGGGACTGGCGACAAGTGTTTATCTAGCCTAAAGTGTAGCTGTTAGACTCCCCCGTGAGGTTGTATACCGGTGGCGATGTTCTCAAGACGACGCCCTTCGACACTTGTGGCGGGAGCCGTCGCATATACTCAGACGGAGTGTTGAATGATTCAATGTAGTATATATTGATCTCTATCAAACTATTAGCTGAAACACTGAGTAAACGATACACGGCGCAAAGTACCGCACCCTAGCTAGTGTCCGAACGTGCCTTCGCCACCGCTCGCCCGACATAGCGCCAGTACAGCTGCCCTCGATTATATCTCTTCAGCATCTCGTCTGGCCCATCCGCCCACAGCGAGCCGGACTTGAAAGTCGCATTTGGATAGACACGCGCGATATACGCTGCAGTTGGTTTCCAATGCTCCTCACTGAGGTCCGCGCCGTCGAGCTTGAGGCAGATGGGGGCCTGCGACCGTGCTTTCGGCTCATCCAACGTGGATGCGAGCTCGGTGTTGAGCTCGGTGTTCAAGGTTTCCAGCGACGGAAGGTGGACGGCGAAGCTCTCGAGTACATCCAGCGGCCAGTAGTGATCTCTGTCATGTTTAACTTTGAGATCCCGCAGCTTCGGACACGCTCGACCCAGGACCTGCGCACTGTGGCTGGTCACGGGCATGCCGCCGAGAGTGAATTCGAGCGTCTCGAGGTGGTGAAGCTTGAGGATCGCTTGTGGAGGGAAGGACGAGTGGAACTCCGTCTGGTGTGAGTGAACTTGAACTTCGAGGCTCCGCAGTGTTGTAAACTTTGACGCCGCGTCGAGAACTTTGAGGACATCGTCCGTTTGACACTCAGAGAGGTAAAGAGAGAGGGTGTGAAGCTGCTTAGAGTTCACAGAGCGGAGAAACTTGGCGACGTGCCGCGGATCCGAGGGGCCGTTAAGATAAAGTGACTGAAGGGCGGTAAACAGCCTGTCTTGAGGCCAGTGACGTTCGATATGGGAGAAATCGTCGGGAATTGCGACACGAAAAACCCGGAGAGATGGAAGATATGCCATCTCATCCAAGACAGCGGCGTCGATTGAGCCTTCGCAGGCAGAAAAATCCTCGAGGGTATTGAAGCAGCGGACTAGGCCGGCCCGCTCCGGAAAGCGGTTTACGCCCAAGTACTGAAGCTGTGGGCAGAACGTTGCTACTTGGTGGATGAGTTGTAGGCTTTCTATGCCCCATGTCTCTAGTTGTGCGGTGCGTAGTGTGGGGCTCAGGAAGAGGTAGAGGTAGAGCGCATTGGACGTCTCTGACGGCTCTATGTGATCGCTCTCAGAGACAAAGTCGGATTCGACGACTATGTCCCGGAGACCCGGGAGTAGGGTTGTCGTGCCACACGAGCGTATTGCGAGAAGTGTAGCTAGATGGTCCTGAATGTCGTCTGCGTCTTCTTCTTGCAGCTGGAGAGTCCTGACGCGCGCTGCGTGCGTGAGGAACCGAGCACATTCCTACCGGAGCGAACCACCGCGAAAATTAGTATCCGCGACTCATGTCTCACACTAAGAACGAGCACTC
The DNA here is from genome assembly GCA_019973155.2 of Phanerochaete sordida. Lineage (NCBI taxonomy): Eukaryota > Fungi > Basidiomycota > Agaricomycetes > Polyporales > Phanerochaetaceae > Phanerochaete > Phanerochaete sordida. Next base: position 168,053 of record BPQB01000074.1, read on the forward strand.
ACCTCTAAGGTCCGGGACCGACTCGACACTTCATCAGGAAGACATCTTAAGAGCGGCCTTGGACTCTGCAAGTCTTCCCACACGACGTCGTTCGCGGTCTCGGAGAATGTCCGGCATGTGGCCGCCATGGCAGCGGCCACCCGTCGCTGGTAGCGTGGGTCGATGGCGCGCAGGATCATGGTCAGAATCTCCGTGATTTGAAGAGCGCGATGCATGGCTGCTGGTCCGTGGTAGTGGTTGGAGGTCAACGAGTTTCGTCCGACGAGCGCCCCGCCGCGCGAAAAATGCGAGCGCGCCCGCGCCCGCGTCGGCCAGCCCTCCGCCCATAAAGTCCCCTGACGTCCGGCCGGAGAAAATCCAGCAAAAACAGGAGTACTATCATCCGACGTCGTGGCTTTCCCACTGTCTTTACTGATCCGTAGCAAGAGGACTCGCAACTATAACCGGCTTCGACGCAAAACGGCCGTCCACAAAGCGCAAATTCCAGAAATTCTATATGCTACACAGTCCACCACACAAAACATACTGTCCCACCACTGCCCGTCTACTCGTCCTCAGGCGCGTCCCACAGGACCTCCGGCGCATGCACCTGCGCGTGGCGCGCGCGCAGCAGCAGCTCGCGCCGGCAGTCGTTGCGCCGGTCGCGCCAGCCCGCGTACACGCTCAGCGCGAGCGCACGCGGCCGTCGTGAACAGGAGGCTCCCCGCGTAGCACTCGCGGCCCTGCAGGCACTGGTGGCTCGAGTCGCTCGGCGCGCCGATGTCTGCGCGCGCGGCGAGGAGCGCGGCGGCGGTCGCGTCGCCGGCGGGCTCGGCGGGCGCGTGCGCGTCGAGGTTGCGCCCGAGCATGAGCATTGAGCGAGAAGATGTTCCCGCCGAGCATCGGCGCGAGCGAGACGAAGCCCCAATTCTGGAAGAAGTGTGCTTCCATGTCATTTGTGAGTAGGCTTGGGGGCGTGTAACATATGGGGGAACTCACGAAGGCTGGCCCACTCGATGGGGATCGCGGGGGAAAGCCCGCCGTACGCGAGGCTAAGGAGGGCGCAGCCCTTCCAGAGCTAGAGATGCACTCTAGGACGCATTGTTAGTCGGAGCATGCAAAATCTAGCATCTTCACGCGTGCCGCGTTGACGAGAGCCTGCCACCGTCCGGCATCATACCGCTTTCGAGGCCGAGCCTATACGTGACGAGTAGGTCAGGGAACCAGGAATAGCGATAGAATCAAGAAGATTTACTCACAGAATCGCAATCAGACTTTGGAAGGAGTCCTTAGGCAGGCCTTTTAGGAGATATGCCAGCCTCTGAAGGTTCGCCCCGAGGTGATCGCTGGCAAGCTCGTGAGTCGTGAAAGGCCTGACACGTCCGCGCCGATGTCGCAACTATTGGGCATTCCGGTTTTTCATCGCCCAGAGCTTCAGGTATCTGACTGAGGATTTGATCCGCTCGCAGGGCTTGATACATTGCTAGAGTCACGATCTTATGCGGATGAAGACGTCGAAGTTGGAGGGCAAGCATGCCCGGGCGCTCCGCCGCCACCGCCGCGCAACAGCCACGCAAGGCGGACATCTTCACTTCATTATACCTCATATCTATACAGTACTAATGGGAGATCTTCGAATGAAAATACAGCATATGATGCGACAACCGTATATATCATGGCATAGATTCGAGGACTCTACCAGTGCTAGGGAACGCCATGCGGCGGCTCGCGTCATACTGAGGCGAACGGTTTCATACGCTCGAATGTAGACTAGTAATAGACTCATTATGTGCCATCAGTACCCAGGTCTATCAGTCGAAGCATCGAGCGGGGATGGTTAATACGAACTAGCGTTCATCCGAGCGCGCCTTTGCGACTGCCTGCCCAACATAGCGCCAGTGTAATACGTGGTCCCGGAAGCCTACGAGCTCGTCGTCTAGAAAGTCGCCCCATAGAAAGCATGGCTTGAATGTCGCGTTCGGATACACCTGCGCAATGTACGCGGCGGTCGGCTCCCAGTGCTCTTTGCTAAGCTGCGACCCGTCGAGCTCGAGGCAGATAGGGGCCCATGAGCATGCCTGCGGTGCATCCAGAGCGAGGACGCCCTCGGTACCGAGCTCCACGTTCAGAAACTCCAGCGCTGGGAGGTGCATCGCGAAGTGTTCGAGCACGTTAAGCGACCAGCACCTCTGCGTGCTGTACCACAACGTGACGCGGCGCAGCTTCGGGCACGCTCGCGCAAGCGCCTCAGCACTTTTGTCGGTCGTGTACAAGTTGCTGGTCTTAATTTTGAGCTCTTCGAGGTGCTGTAGCCTGAACAATGCTTGTGGTGGGAAGGAAAAATGAGAATCTGTGTCGTCAGCGCGAAGTTCAAGGCTCCGGAGTTTTGTGAACTTCGACGCGGCATCGAGAGTTTTGATGACTCCATCTGCCTCCCCGCGAGGGAGGTGAAGGGAGAGGCTCCGAAGTTGCTTCGAGCCGATGGAGCGAAGAAAGTTGATGATGTGCCGCGCCTCCGCGGCTTCGTGGATCTCAAGCGTTTCGAGGGCGGTGTACATCTTGTCTCGAGATCCGTGGTGTCCGATGCCGGAAAAATCGCTCGGGAGCATGACATAAAGACTTCGGAGGGACGGTAAAAACGCCATTTCGCCCAGGATAGCGGTGCTGACGGCGTTGTCGGCAAATGAAATCTCTTCCAGGGCGCTGAAGCAGCGAATGAGGCCAGTGGTCTCTGGAAAGCTGTTCATGCCCAAATATCGGAGCTGTGGACATGAGATTGCTAGTTGACGGAGGAGTTCTTCGCTGCCCTGGCCCCATGTCTCAAGCTGTGCTGACTGGAGTTTGGGGCTGAGGAACAGATAGAGATACGGCGCGCTGGACGGGTCTGTTGAGCGCTCTGGCTCCAGAAAGTCGTACTCGATCTCCAGTTTTTTGAGATTCGGGAGCAATGCTGACGTTCCACGCGAACGTATGGAGAGGAGTGTGTGCAAGTGTTCATAAATGTCGTCCGAGTCTTCGCCTCCCAGCTTGAGCTTTCGGACACGTGCAGCATGCCTGCGGAACCTAGCGCATTCCTGGCGGCGCGGGCCACCAAGAGATTCAGTACCTGAGGCTCACGCCACACGACGTGACAGTGTACTTACCTGCAATACACAAGACTGGCTTGACACTTCGCCAGGCAGACAACCCAAGAGTGGCCCAGGACTCAACAAGTCTTCCCAGACAATGTCGTTCGCGGGCTCGCAGAACGTCCGGCATGTCGCCGCCATAGCAGCAGCTACTCGCTGCTGGTAGCATTGGTCGACGGCGCGCAGAATAATCGTCAGGACCTCCGTAATTTGAAGAGCGCGATGCATAGCTGGAGGCGGCGTGGTCGCGGTCGGTGGTCAAAGAGTGCTGCAGAGTCCGCCAGGGCCCAGCGCCAGGTGAACATCTCGGGCGCGCGATTGCCAACTTCCTGAATTATTGAGATGAGATACACCAGCTGTACCTCTTGTGTGCATAATATATCACTCTGTCCGCATTCTCTGAACTGCCTTCCACGTATGAGGGTATTGTTCGACCGCGAACACGGAGACCTAGCCTGTAAGATTAATATTGCGATCCAGAGTCGGGGTCGCGACCGTCGTGCCCGTCCCTCACGCGGAACGTGCCGAGCGGAGTCTATAATGCCTGAGCTAAGCCGGAGTCCCGTTTAGGACGTCGCAAACGTGGTACCGGCGGCTGGGACAGAGTCTAAACAGCGACGAGGGCCGTGGAACTTCGTGTTTTTGAAGTGCGTTTCGCAGTTTGTTTTCGCACCACCACCTGCGCACGCAAACTGCGTTCTCTCCTGACGAATCTATCCTCTTTTCTCCGCGCCCGCTCTCGTTGCCATACGCGGAACTGGCAGCACGCCGCACCCTCCATCCCTTGC